>ML103952.1:261446-294398 GCA_003697995.1 Taxidea taxus jeffersonii
GCACACCTCCAAACTTGGAAATAAAACCTTAGAATCTTTCAGAGAAAAATGTTGCGAACCTTCTAAGACGATTCATAGTGTTAGCCCTGTAGCCTCTGATACATATACTGAGAGACTTCTGTGAACCTTAATTCACTTCCCAATGAGTAGCCTTGACAGATTCAAGAATAAAAAATCAAGGATTGGTCAATTGTCATTCTCTTGCCTACCTGGCAATTCATTTGGCTTTGTGTGGACCTATACATAAGCATGAAAAACTCTGTGAAGAGCACTTGAAATTGAAATGTTTGAAATTTCAAAGGACTTAAATGAAGTTGGGTTATCCTGGTTTCCTGGTCAGTGAAGGATTTTCGGGGAGTGAAAGCCTATATTTTAGCAGTGGATTCTACATAATTAAAAGCATCTTCACATAAGACATCTGTTTTATTAAAGCTGGAAAATAGAACGCTTCATTGGAAAAACAAAGCTATCTCTTTTCTCAGCTTTCTAGTCTGTAGGTACTTTCCTGAATTTAAAATCAGAAATGTTTAAGTGGTAACAGCAATACATTGGCAGATCTCCCCAGCCCTCTGAAATATTAGAGTCATTTCCACTTGAGTATGCTCACATAATTAGTGTTCAACCCACCATCCACAGAGCTGGAATGTCTATGAATTTTGCCAGAAATAAAACACATCATCATCTGTTAGTTGTACTATGTTTTATGCCACTAACAACTAAAAACTGTCCCCATCTGGGGATTTGAGTAGACCCTGCCAGGGGGCCAATGACAGGTAAAGAGAATGAAATGAAGCTGGCATCCCAGTCAAAGAGCTAGGAGAGAACAGTGATGGTACTCAGTCAACATTCATAGAGAACAGTAGCATTAATTCCGGAAACACAGAACCAACGGACAAATCCAAAGGCTGGGAGAGGACGGGAAAAATGCATATACAGCCAGGCCAGGCTCTCTGAAATAGAAGAGTAGTAGGATGAGTATGAAGCAAGAGTGACGTAAAACTGCTACTGCAAGTGACTGGTTATTGCTCTTTGCTGAGGCAGCAAGTTTTTCAAAGGGTGAAGACTGGAGCAAAGGTGTGAGGTCAGGATAAACAGGTTAACAAGCAAGACTGAAATCTGTAAAATGAGATAATATAGTAAAGGCTTCGGCTATGACACATTATATATTATAGTGAGAAAATTCACATTTATTGTAGTGCCTGGTATAGAAAATGTATCAGAACATTTTGTTGTCATTAAGATCCTTGCTTGCCAAACTCTCATTATATATAAATCTGCCTTTGTTACTCCAGTCACATGTTTAGTTTAACAATAAAGAGTATTCTCTAATATGCCCTACACTTATGCGTCTTAGCCAGAATTTCCACAATATCCATTAGCATAGCAGGCATATCTGCTATGTATGATATGACTGGCCTCTTGGATGTGGTACCCATATTGCCATCTACTGGAAATTACTTCAAATTACAGATAGACACACAAGATGAGCAAGGTTGCTGCTAAAAGAAAACAATTCTATATACAGTAACATAATGGTGAAATTTCTGATGGATAAGAAAGGTACAAATAAGCACTGTGTGATAACTCAGCTTTCACTTCTAAATGAACATAGTCTGTGTGAATTTCTTCATTCAAAGTGTCTTATCTGATTTTGTTGGTGCAGTCAACACCTCATCACCTGATCGTTCTAAATGTTCTGTTTTTGATACATCAGGATGTTTCAAGTTTTTATTAAGAAAGAAAAAGCTGGGGTGTCTGGGTGGCTCAGTCGTTAAGCATCTGCCTTCGGCTCAGGTCATGATCCCAGGGTCCTGGGATTGAGCTCCACATTGGGCTTCCTGCCACAGGGAGCCTGCCTCTCCCTCTCCCTCACCCTCTTCCACTCCCCTGCTTCTGTTCCCTCTCTCACGTTGTCTCTCTCTGTCAAATAAATAAAATCTTAAAAAAATTAAAAATTAAAAAAAGAAAGAAAACAGTTGGAATTTATTCCATAAAGAATATTGTATTTCTTATATTCATTTGTTATTCTAAACACTGATATTCTAATACTGCATATTCTTAGTATTCTTTTCATGATGTTCACTCAAAGAAAATAGAGAAGAAATGCCATGTGTCATAAAAAAGTACAATTTAAGGTAAATGGCACACATATTTGAAAACCAAGGAAAATGTAATATAAGGCGTCAAAATATAGACTTTAAAATTTCTTTCACTGCACAGCTGATAAATTAGGCCCAGAAAGACTGATGATAAAAATCACAATCATGTAATGATAACATTTAGAATACCAAGCCTTTGAGGGAGTGTTTTAATTTAACTGTAACTACACAAAGCCTTTTAAGAGGGTTCAATTTTCATTACATTTTTAAAAATAAGATCTTGAGTATCTGGAAAAGATTTTTTTTAATGAAATTAAATATTTTGGGGGTACCAACAATGTATGGTATTTGTCCAAAAGAGAAGTGGGATTTCTTATTATTTCAAAAATGTGCTGATTCCAAATAAAAGTATCAAAAATTATGTCATTATTACATATTATTATAATAGAAACTGTTTCATATAATAAAATAGAACCATCAGAAAGCTTATTGTATTGGGAATTTTACATTCTTTTTTGGAAATTAACAAATGTTAAGAAATGAAAGACATTGATCAATAATATCTGTAAATTTTGCAGAAGTGATTTGCATTTGCAACAGTGTACGTATACCTCTGCCTTCTGACCTTTGAATCACACTTCTTAAAATATACTGCATCAGTCTTGTAGAATTATATGATGGCAAAGATCCTTGAAAGCGTATATAATTCATCCTGTTGACTTCCCCTGGAAATGCATGAGTCATGCTAGACAGGTGAGTCTTATTACTCAGTAACTACACAGTAGCAGAATCCATGAATCCTCTTCCAAATAAGTCCATTCTTGAATTCAACTAACAAACGGCCTTTGTTATCAAACAGTCCTTGATATATCTGCCTAAATTTATGCTGCCATAGGTTAAATTTATTTCCTCAGTGGAAAAAGCAACGTGACATTGTACACTTAGGATTTTATCAGTGAGTTCCATGGAATGACAGCTAATCACAAGAAACCTTGCCAAAAATCCCTTTCTTGTCAAAATTAGTGTTTAAATATTAGGTTTATATTATATGCTAGTCTCAGCTTTCTCTTTTAAGGAATAAATTTGTTCATTTATCCTCATAGATCCCTTTCTATATTACAGGGTTATTGTTTTTAAGCTTAAGGGAAAGTTTCAGTATCCCGTTTTAGCTTTTACATTTCTGAGGAACAAATTATGAGTTCTTTACCTGGATTTCAGTATATTGATTTTTTTTAGTACTTTGGATTCAATTCTTTCTGTAGCAAGAGAACAATAGACTCATTACCCCAGATTTACCCTTGGTCATACATTGGTTAGTATGACACAGAAACACTACAGAGAGAATATCCATCCAAAAAGTTTGGCTTAAAGAGAAAGAGGCTGTAATCCCTTTCCCAAGTCTCCACTCACCTTCCCTAAAGTCTGGAAGAAAGACAGTCTTTTAAATATTTCCCACTGCCACAGAACCCTGACCCTGAATAGGTCTGGGTTTAACAACTGTAATACCTCTCTCCACCTAAGGAGGGAGACTCAGGTTTAATGACATAGTTTAACTGCACTGAACCATCACTGCAGTTTGTGATACCTTCTAGATACATCCAATCAAATCTATCACTGGTACTTGCGTCTATACCGTCTTCTGTATTCATCTTCTCTTCTGATTTAATGATTTCAGTCTAAGAAAAACAATGTATCTTCTCTAACTAAATCAAGACTCTGAGCTGGCCTGGCATACAGAAATTCATTCCCAATGATGATCTCCTTCAAGAGACCAATAATGTCATATAGCTTTTAACAGATTCTTTTTCATTTTAGTCTTTCTTCTTCTATCCCCTCTGGTTTAACTGTATCTTCTCCAAAATGGAAAGGTTCTTAGGAAGAATAAATTTGTCTAATGTAGCAGATCATCCGATTAGAATAACAGAAATCATTCACTAAAACAATTAATGGATTCATCCAGTCAGCAAGACTTTCTATAGCTGTTATATGCAGCTCACTTTTCTAGGTGTTATAATTCCATGGGTAAGTATATTCCATTATAGGAAATACATATTTTGGGAAAGTTTGATCTGAAATATATACTTGCATTTGGTCCTTTCAATTCAGTCCTTTGAACCTTAAAATACAAAAGATTTTATCTTGTGTATAGCATATTTTTGTCAGCATTATGTTTATACACTCCATCCAAATTGTATGTGTAGTTGAGGTTTGCTGATTTTCAGAGCAATAGGAGATTTCATTGGATAATTATATCACAATGATTTACCCACCTCATTCTTGGCCATTTATGTTATTTCCAGTTTTTATTAATTACAAATAACTCTGCTATGAACATTTTTTGACAAGTCTTGCTGCATGTGTGCACCCACATGGAAAGAGAGTGGGATTTCAAAATCGAAGAAAGTTAACAGATCATGGCAAAGGCTTTTTCCAATGTGGTGATGTTAAATTTTACTTCACCAGAAATGTATGAGAGAGACCCTGTTGCTTTCAACTCCTGTGAAAACGGTACTGTCAATCTTTATAGACATTTGGGAGAATGCTTAGTAGTAAATTGTATGGGTTTTGAATTGTATTCCCACAATGATAATGAAGCTGTATACTTTTTCATATTTTCATTATTCATTTTATTATCCTATTTTGTGAAGTGCCTGTTTAAGTCTTCTTCCCATTTTCTTTTGGATTCTGTGTTTCTCCTATTGATTTGTACGTTTTCTATATTCTGGATGAGTCTTGTCTAATTATATGCATTAGAAATATTTTCATTCATTCTGTCTTTTCTTCTTAATGGTGATTTTTGACACAAAATTTTAATGTAGTTTATTTTCCAATTTGTTTTTATTTTATTTATTTTAATTTTTTAAAAAGATTTTATTTATTTATTTGACAGAGAGAGAGAGGTCACAAGTAGGCAGAGCAGCAGACAGAGAGAAAGGGGGAAGCAGGTTTCCTACTGAGCAGAGAGCCTGATGCAGGGCTTGATCCAGGACCCTGAGATCATGACCTGAGCCAAAGGCAGAGTCTTAACCCACTGAGCCACCCAGGTACCCCTAAATTGTTTTTATTTTTAATGCTTTAGAAGTTCTGTTTAAGAATATTTCTCTATGGGGCACCTGGGTGGCTCAGTCATTAAGTGACTGCCTTCAGCTCAGGCTCTGATCCCAGGGTCCTGGAATCAAGCCTGGTATCAGACTCCCTGCTCAGTGGGAAGCCTGCTTCTCCCTCTCCCACTCCCCCTGCTTGTTTTCCCTCTCTTGCTGTCTCTCTCTCTGTGTCAAATAAATAAATAAAATCTTTAAAAAAAATATTTCTCTACCCAAGGTTATAAAAACGCTCTCCCATGTTTTCTAAAACCTTTCATGTTTTGCCTTCCAAATTCTGCAGTGTATAAGCAATTGTTACTTTATCACATGAACAAAGGTCAAGTTCTTTTCATTTATTATACAGATATGCAATTGGCACTGTCCTATTTGTTGAAACAACAATCTTTGTCCACAAATTTATAGTGTCATCCTTGCACCATATAAAAGTTTCATGTAGTCACGATGCTGTCTGTTCTGCTCTACTGATGTATTTGTTTATCTTAGCTAATACCAACTTTCATAATCATTTTTGTTTATAAATATAAAATTTTGTTTATAAAAATTTTATTTTATTGTTTATAAAAAATCAATCACTTTAAAACTCCTAAAATTAGGTAGGTTTACTACACACACACACACTATATATATATATATGTATATATATTTTTTTTTCTATCAGGTTTACAAGCAGTGTTTTCTTGCCTACTCTTTCCCCTCCTTTTGTAGTTTCTATTTGCACATATGATAGACTACTAAACTGCTGTCCCCATGCTTATAACTTTCTCTTCTATCATTTTGGGCTTTCCTCTAACTATATTCTTCTGATCCTTCCAACTTACTAACCCCCTCTTCAATTGTAAAAAATATGAAGTTAGAATAATCTATTTAGACCTTAATTTTAGTTGTTTTTATTTATCAGTTCTATAGTTTCAATTTAGTTGTTCAATATATTTTCCTGTATGTATGTTTATAAACACATGTATTTCTTTTTTTTTTTTCTTTAGATTTCATTTATTTATTTGACAGACAGAGATCACAAGCAGGCAGAGATGCAGGCAGAGAGAGAAAGGAAGCAGGCTCCCTGCTGAGCAAAGATCCCGATGCTGGGCTCCATCCCAAGACCCTGGGATCATGACCTAAGCCGAAGGCAGAGGCTTTAGCCCACTGAGCCACCCAGGCACCCCAAAACACACGTTATTTCTTATGTATTCTCTACTAATGCTCTATTTTTGTGCTTTATTTCCTTGAATTAAGAGTAGTGGTTAGAGGGATGCCTGGATGGCTCAGTGGGTTAAGCATCTGCCTTCCTCTCAGGTCATGATCTCAGGGTCCTGGGATCAAGTCCTGCATTGAGCTCCTTGCTCAGCAGGGAGTCTGCTTCTTCTGCCCACTGCTCCTTCTGCCTGGTCAGTCTCTTTCTCTCTGAAAAATAAATAAAATGTTAAAAAAAAAAAAGAATAGTGGTTAGATAGTTTGTGTCTGAGAAGTCCATCAAATAGACTGAGGATCCTTTTTTATAGTCTCTTTTTTCCTTCCTTTCATCTTCCTCCTCCTTGTTTTTGCTCTTCTTCTTTCTCTTCAATTTTGTTTTTTTTTTTCTATTTTCTAATTTCATCTCCTCACATACTAGAGATTTGTCCTAGAGATTTGACAAAGAAATAATTTGAAGACTTAGAAAATAAATTCACACAAAGAAGCTTTTGCTTTATGCTACTAGCAAGTGGGCAGTAATAAAACAATTCGAAACACCTTTATCTATTTGGGGGTTTAGAAGGTCCAAAGCTGATAGATGCCAATCTCTTCTATATCACCCTTACTCAGGGTGTATGGGGATTCATCAGTATCCTCCCTCTGTGATGTCCTCTGAAGACCAGTTTTTGTCTCTCAGTCTTGTGAAACTATAAAAACGCTGTTCTTATTTTTGAGATTTATCTGGAGAAATCAGCCACCCAAATATGGGGCTTACCTTCCTTTATTTTCCCAGATCTTGACTCCATAATTCTTTACTGCCTTGGTAGTAAAGTGCCTTCAAGCTCAGTATTAATAAATTTTTCTTTTAAGTCTGGAAACTGGTCTAATCTCCTAGACTGCCATTAGACTAAAGTTGCATATAGTTTTTAGATAAAAGGAAGAGAGGTAGGGAAAAAAAAAAAGCAAAACATTTAATGGATTTGCCACTGACTCTTCCCTTGTCTAGAAGATATTCTGACTTATCTACATAGTATGCTGATTATTTGTGGATGGCTCTTTGAAATGTGCCTCTGTATTTTTGCTCATTGCCCATCAAGTTGGATGACTTGTCTACACCATAAACTACTAAAGCCTGAGGGACATAAATGTCATATTTATTCAACATTTATTGCTGGTTCAGCAGTATTCTTAAGAATTTTTTCTTAATGCTTATATGGATTCACTACGTTTCCTTACAAATACGGAGAATCAAAGCAAGATTGGCAAATGCTTTTTATGTCTCACCCTTAAGAAATAATGTGATGGATTTATTCTTTTTATAATTCAGAGCTAAACCAAAGAGGAAACACCATAAGCATGTTAGTACATGCATGTACACATGCACACACACATACATACACTTTATTTTCTAGCGCTACCTTATTTTTTCTAACTTTTTAAAAAGTGGGTACCATTTTTTTTGTTCCTGAATTTTCAAAGAAATATTTTAGTACATATATTTTCTTTTTCTATGTATTTTATTATCCTGTGCGCATATAGATGAACCTTAAGTTAACATTCTTTCAAAACAACTACCATAATAAGCATTTAGAAAGACAATTTGGGAAATTTTATGTGTAAATACATGAACTAATAAAAGTTCTCTAAAATTTATGTTTCCAAGTATTTTTTCATACTGTCTCACTTAAAACAGTGTTAAAAAAAATATGTGATTCAAAAAAATATATACATGATTCAGAACAGGTGATTTCCAATTTTCCTGAAAATTCAAAGCTACATGGTAGTTAAAAAGCTTTCTACCTTATCCATTTAATCATTTAATTTCTACTCTTCAGAAACCCACTGTGTAATTTTATATGGTATAAAGTTAACATTTATGGTAAGATTCAGTGAAGCTCTATTAAAGGTAAGCCAATCTTCAGAAGCAGAGGTACCGTATTTCTATCACCCATTATATGGACGATGGTCTTCTTTCTCCCTATAAAATGTGTGCTACATTTTCATTCACCATAAAAATACATTAAAAACTCATAATTATGGCAGTAATGATGCCTTTTAAATAGTGCTAAAAAGTTTAAAAGTACAACACCTCTCAAAAGACTTATATAATATGCAAAATAAATTATTATGCCACTTCATTTAGTGAATATTAAGTAAGCTTCCTTAGCTACTTGTGCCATCAGTTTATTTCACTCAGCTGAATAGTCTAATAATATTTTCATTAAATATTTATATGAACAATCAAACACTGCAAATGAAGAGCATATCCCTTGACATTCAAGATGGTTTCCAGGCTGATATCAGCAGTTTGTTATGTTGGTAGGGCTCATTTGCTGTGGCTTAGAATGATGTTTTCCATTAGCTGTGAGTATCTTATGTATGACCTTAGAATAAAGGCTATTCATCATGTCTTCTAATTTCTAAATTTTATTTCTTCATTGAGAAAGTACTGATGATGGAAAATTAAGTGTATTTAAAAGCTGGGGTCATGCTATACTAATTCAGTCAAAGAAATTGATTAATGCAGATTATTTTTTAAAGCAAGAGAAAATACATTCTTTGGTTTTATGTATTTAATACTATCCTGTTCATATAACTTATATATCCATTAAATAAAGGTGAATCTAGTATCTGACTTCCAATTTATATGTGATTTTTTGATTAATGAATGCATGATAGCATGATGACTGCTATAATATTTAATTTGAAATCCTACAAATGTCATTATATGCTAACTCTGTACATTTCTCCTGAAATATTTATCTCACTTTCATGGATACTATTTGAGATTACTAGAAGTTAATATCAAAATGATGCTGCATATGATTTAGAATATAAATCCAGAAACTAGATTCTAATAAACACAAAACTTTTGGGGTGGTCATTTTGAGTATTTAAAAAGTTATAACTAAAACTTAAAGAAGTAATAAATAATTATTAACTTTGTTATAAATTTCTATAAAATGTGATGTTAGAAATCTGTAACCACAAACTTGGATGTACACACAAAAATTACTTTATTTAAATCAAATCAAACATGACTTACTTTCATCCTTTGGGGTTAATGAACAACTTAATGTGGATCATTACTAGGGCTTATGCATAACGTGGCTCAGAGCCATGTGAAGGCCCCAGGTGTCTTTCATAACTTCAGTCTTCAGTATCCTCTGTTTGCTAATATGGAATATTACCCAAACCTGCATAGTCCCTGTGGTCTGACTGTTTTGCTACTTCCATTATATATTTGGGCATAGGAAATTTTGATGAGGACCAAAACCCTGGTGTCTAACATTAAGTCTTTTAGTCACAGTACATAGGCAAATCCTCTAAACTCTTCAAGTTATTACAAGGGCCAGAATCATTATCCTTACTTGTCCCAGAAACCACAAACCTTAGACCAAGCTCTACTGTTGAAAAACCTCTTCCCTATCATACTGTTTCCAATTTCCCACTCCATAGTCACTAGTTCATCATGTTCTGTGTATTTCTTGAGAACACAGTACAATGTTCTCAATAAGTTATATGCATTTTTGTTTTTTGGGGTTTTGTTTTTGGTATTTTTTTGGTTTTTTTAAAGAATTTATTTATTTACTTGCGAGACAGAGAAGATGAGCACAGGGAGGAACAGAGGTGAAGGGAAAGGGACAAGCAGACCCTGCCCTGAGCATGGAGCCCAATGTGGGGCTTGATCCCCAGACCCTGAGATCATGACTTGAGCCAAAACCAAGAACCAGACACTTAATCGACTGAGTCATCCAGACACCCCTTTTGGTATTTTTAATGACTGAAACAAAAAAGATCAAAAACTGCAAGTTCTAGAAGAACCATTTATGTTTTTATAATAGCTTGAATGACCATATTATTTGTCATTCAAACCAGAACATTTTGAGAAGGGACTAGTAATCATGGCAAGGCAACAGATACAGCTAGTTCTCTCAGATTAGGCTCCCTGGAAGAGACCCTGATTTGTAGTAAAGTGCTTTAAGATATATTCCCAAGAAAATCTGGTAGATGAATGGGGAGACGACAGGAAAGAAGCCAAGAAAGAATGCCATATCCAGTGAAGTCCCACGAAAGTTGCAGGGGGGTGGCTAGGGGGAAGTACCAGATCACATACAAGACATCCAGTTACGTTGGGTTTAATGTTGAACAAAAATTAATTTTTTGGTGTAAATATACACAGAATATTGCATTCTTCCTGGGTATCCTGTATTTTTATTTGCTATACTTGGCAACCCTAACTAAGAGGTCTCTGGAGAGAGAAAAAGTATCATTCACACTTAAGAGAGCCAGGGGACGAGGGAGCTAGAATATTTAAACCCCTGTACCCATCAGTCATTAAGTGTAGTTTTAGATGAATATAAATTCCCAGGTACTTCCAGCTCTCTGTGTGCTGCCAAAGTGGGTCACAGGAGTCTGAGAGTAGCCCTCCCAAAGAAAAGACACAAGTGCTCGCTACTGGGACAGAAGCCACACTTACATGAAACAGATCTGAGGGAGATATGTGGTCATCCTAGCACAGCTAGCAATCTATACTTACAGCTTGAAAGAACTCCCAAGACATCAAGAAATACTATTTTGGAATTGAAGGGCAAGGGGTTCTTCCAGAACACTGGAAAAAATAGCATACTCTCCCAAATACTCATAGATTTACATCTCAATAAATTACCTTGCCACAAGAATTAAGTGGGACATATACCTTCCATTTTCCAGATATGGAAATCAATTGATTCCCTGAAGACTCTTTTAACCTGACAGAAATTAAAAGGTCATGAAATGAAGCTTCTTGCTTTATTTTCACACAAATTTAGCCATTTGTGATATATTAGTGTCCTATAAATGGAGCTAACATGCACATTATTTACACCATACCTGAATATTTACTGGACTTCATGTGGTACAGAAGGCAAAGCCTTCCCCAATTAAAGGTGAAAAAACTCAGAATATAAGTCATAACTTGAAAAAAGCACCCATTTCCTTTTAGTTATTCTGGTAATTTCATATCCTAAACTTAATGTATAGGCATCCTAGATAATCAGGATGCTAATTACTATTGGAGTTTTCCTTTTACCCAAAGGACTTGTACAGTTAAATTATTCTAAAAGTTAACTACAGTTTTCTGACTCCTTGGGGTGAGTTGGAAAGTCACATAATGAAAATGTGCCTCGAGGTTAAAGAAGACCTTCTCCTGTAATATATACTGCCTAATTATTCAAGATAGAAACATTACTGCTTAACATAGACATTCCACAGTTTCTATTCTACCACTGGACTTGGCCCTTAATTACTTCATTGCTTCAGTTACTACATGCATGCAAGTATTAATGTAGGTAATGTTTCACGAAACAGTTAAATGGTAAGGTAATTAGGTTGACATCCTAGAGACAGTGCTTAATAGCACTACAGAGCCCATCATGGCGTACTTTAAGAAAATATGCAAAGTAACTTGAAGTCTAGAGCTCTAATTGGGATATATATATACTTTCCAGCAAGCCACACTGTATAGATCTTCCTCTCTTCAGAGCCATGGGACCAAAGGTATATAATGTTGGGTATACCCAACATAAGGAACAAGGAACAACTCGTTCCATATTTCTGGAATATGGAACGAGTTGTTCCTTAAGCATTAAAAACCTTGGCCCCTCCTAATTCAATTACATCCATGTTCCTTTAGTTAGCCTGCAAGGTCTGCCTTTATCTGGCCCTGCCTCCTTCCTAACCTCACCTCCTAGTGGTCCCCTTTTTAGCACCCACTATTATAGACATACACAAAATTAACACTGTATCTTCCCTTCTTCTTTCCTAAATCAGCTCCATCTTACTGGAATGTGGTCACTACATCCCCTCCTCAGCCTCCTAAGCTAATAGATATTTATTCTTTAATATTCTATTTGGGGAACACACTCCACAAAGCCTTCTCTTTCTTTCATAGACTTGGTTAGGTATTTGACTACGTCTCCCACAAAGTACAGTATATATACTATCTCCACAACTTGATGCATTGGTGTACCTTTACCTACTTATTTATCCCATTCCCTGGAGAAGAAATTTTTTAGAGGAGAAGATGAGACCTAACTTCTTTACATTCTCTAAATTTAAAACATCTAGAACACATAGAAGGGTTTCAATAACAGTCTGCTGAATGAGTGAATAATGGATGAATGAACGACAAAGACTCTGGCTGACTATGAAAACTAAAAATCAATAAGCATGAATGCAGGATAAGAAGATGTCAAGACTTTTGTTTAAATATGGGTCTAGTTCATTCTAAGTTGACCCTTAAATAGGGCTACAATGCAGATAATTGTTAGCTGGCAGATTTATAAAATTATCTATTAATTCCATAGTTAAATTGAAACATGAATTTCATTGTAGAGTTTTTTATATGTCTATCATGAACAAAGACATGGTATAATATACACAACTTTTTAAAAAATTAATTAACTAATTAATTAATTTGACAGAGACCACAAGTAGGCAGAGTGTCAGGCAGAGAGAGAGAGGGGGAAGCAGGCTCCCCTCCGAGCAGAGAGCCTGATGTGGGGGTCGATCCCAGGACCCTGAGATAATGACCTGAGCTGAAGGCAGAGGTTAAACCCACTGAGCCACCCAGGCACCCCAATATACCAACTTTTTACATCCTATTTCAAATAATTGTTTTTCATATTTGTACATAGGTGTGCATATATTTGATAATATAAATTATATATAAATGATTATAATAATTTTACTCTGAAGATAAAATAGTAATTATTCACGTATATATGTCTATATCATCTTATGCCTTAAGAGTTAAGGAAGATAAGAATTAACTTTTTAAGAAAAACAATTGATTAGTTCTATCAAAATCTATTAATAACAATATTTAAAATATCAGACCAACTCCAAACCCTCTCATTTTAATATTTTTTAATTCCCATGAAAAGAAAAATTTCATTTAGTCTCATCAGAAAGAAATAGAAGTTGCCTAAGACTAACAAGTTAGAACTGGATTCTGGTAATCAAGGACTCTGCCTATCATCAAAGCATTAGACCATTACTCTCTTACTATTTAATTAGAATCTAGTAATTGTCATTTTGCACATAAATTAAATTCTTTGAGGCACATTAGATGATACCCTAACATTTAAAATAGTGCTTTTCATCTTTAATATAATTTATAAACATGAATTAAGTAATCTTCCAAAGTGGCTATTTGAAAATTTTATCTCCCTTGAAAGTAATTATGCCTAAAATTTCTACTTAGTGGCATTGTACTTAATTTTGCAACCATTACACTTGGTAACTAAACTAATCCATCACTTTCTCCCCAATTACCATTTACTTTGATACTAAATGAGATAAGCATTAGACACTTAAATAGTAATTTTATCAAGGACTTAGACCAGTGAACAGTTTTATCCTTCACATTCTAGCTCTTGTTTTTCTTGGGCCATTCTCAAAGGTGCAGTTCAATTCCTCAGAAATAAAGTGGACAATGGTCTCTTATACCCCATTCTTTAGGGAGAAAAAATGTTCACCCTAAAAGTGTCACTTAGGTGCCAAACTACTGGTGAAATGAAAGGGAGAACTGTCTTATGTATTATCTACCTGTTTGCACTGAATGAACAGAGACACTTTTGGGTGATGCAAGTAATACAAACTTATAAGCGGACATACGGGGGAATAGGAAAGAAGAAACACGTCTGAGAATGTTACATACAAAACTGCCCATAGAAGGGTTATAAATGCCCCTTTGTGCTCTTAATATATCCCTACATTAAGCCATAGGCTACTAACGCTTTGCTTAGTCAGCTGGTTACAAACCAATTAAGTGTTGATCAGAATGGCAGGGTCATGGGGCACAAGGTACGGTGATCTTTATATAAAGATTTTCTCTGTGGTGAGCTGAGCAACCACCACGTTCTTAACAAATATCCAAGGGGGGATGAAATAAGAAGTAGGTACCTGATGCTTATCAGAAGAAATGCAATGCAACTGTCAGTGATGGTGAAGCTTCAGAGTTTTTCGGGTATAAAAATAACACTTATGGAGTAGTAATTTTGTGTGATGTGCACTGCATATATCAAATTATTTTATTTAGTCACTATAACACCACATGAAGATAAATATTGTTAGCCTCATTTTACAGATGAGACCCAGAAATTTAGGGAACTTGATCAAGTTTACACAACTAATAAGTACTATAACAAAAATATCAACTCAGGTTTGGCTGATAGTAAACCTAGTTCTTTCCTCAATTAAACCACCCTGCCTTTCAGGGTAATTACTACAGAATCAATTAATGGTTACAGGTTGATTCTCATGCTGATTAGTTATATGCATACACAATAATTTCTCATTCTGGGTAACTTGGAGTATATTTCTCTCAACAAAAATGTTCATGTCTATGAAAAAGCAATTCTTTTTCTTTGGCTTAGAACTAATGGGAGGCAAAATTCAGGTGCATTCAACAAAGACAAGATCATTAGGAATAGTCAGGGAGTACCTTATCCCTTGTCCTCTGTTTCCCAGGCTGGTGCTTCCTGAATGATGCCATGTTGCCTCTTTGCCCGATGGTCTTTCTACTGGATAGCCAGCTCATTCTTTTTATAGCTAGGAGAAAAATATTAATAGTTCAAATCATAGGTAAATCAAATATACTCTGATATGCTGCACATAGCATTTTGTTCTCTACAGAACAAATTCTGTGTTCATAAATAACCCTTAGAAAACCACATATAAAGCACATTGACTCTAAGGAGAATTTAGACCTTTGATCCTAGGACAGAATATGTTGAATACTAAAACAGGTTTCTCACTAGAATTCAGCAAAACAGTTGTATAATAATAATAAAAAGAAACATTTGGATTTTGCTTATTTTGAAAAATCTATGTATTTTCCACATTACAACCAAATTTTTACCCCATATGAATCAATGAAGGTGGTGGGGATAAAACAGGAGAAAAAACTAAATAGCAAAATATTTCTGAAGCATATCATGTTCTTCTTTTACTGATACAAATTTTGAGAAGTATCTTTGAACCTATAAATTGAGCTTCTTGGAAAAAACACCCCAAAATACATGATAATAATGTGATTTGTGAGCATTAAGTCTTTCAAACCAAACTCTAATCCTAAAAAAGCCTTGCTTCATGTATTTATTACCTGAAACAGAGGAAGCACTTCTAAAGGAGTTTTTACTTCTATTTAAAATATATATACATATATATATATATTTTTTAAAGATTTTATTTATTTATTTTTAGAGAGAGAGAGGGAGCACAGGCAGACAGAGTGGCAGGCAGAGGCAGAGGGAGAAGCAGGCTCCCTGCCGAGCAAGGAGCCGATGTGGGACTCGATCCCAGGACGCTGGGATCATGACCTGAGCCGAAGGCAGCCGCTTAACCAACTGAGCCACCCAGGCGTCCCTATACATACATGTATTTTTTTAATTTTCTCTGAAACCTGAGAGAATATCCATAAAATTCAAAAGACTGTCGGAAGCGCCTGCCCTTACATAAGCAATAAGAATTCTTGTTTTGCCCAGCGGCTACAGCAAATCTTGTTCTTTTTAAGAAAACTTGTTTTCTTGGCCTATGGAAGTCTGTTTAAAATGTGTTTTGCCTTATGAGTAATGCAGTTTCTCTAGTACTTCTATCTATATAAGACACTTTATTCTTGTGATACTAAATAGCAGTATTAGTCACTTAAGATTTTTAAGCTATTATCTCTCTGGATCCCTCTGGCGAATACCATTCTCCTTTCCTCTCTTCCTCCTAGAATAGAGTTCTATTTAAACAAAGTAGTAAAAATCATTTTTTCATTTCCAAGAAGGAAGTTAAATGCAAATATGGTCTCTTTTGCACAAGGTAAGGGGTCAAATGAGTAACATATTCTAGCAACACCTCAACTATGAAAAGGTCTTGCGAGTAGAGTCTACTAACTCAGCAGCATTACATGGCTAGAAGGCTAACACAGACACTGGCTTTTGCTTCCACACCAAGCAGGAAAAGGGAAACCCTGGGATCTTGCTGCATTCTTGGCATCATCACACAGCAGTGGCATGAAGCCTCTTCTGATCTAGCTGCCAGAGGGGTTCTGCCATATCTGTCCTGGGAACTCTAAGACACAATAGCTTTTCATCTTTAGACTTTCCTTTCACTCTCCTCTCTCTTTCATCCCAGACAGGGCAGAAATTTTAACCTTAGGAATAGAAAAAAACTGACATTGACTGTTCAAAAAAATCTAATCCTTCTGCCATATGGAATAGTTGGAAATATCAAAAAAAGAAGCCTCCATCTGTTTACGTCTCAAAACATTATCCCTCACATACTTATTCAAATTGATGTCTTTTCGGCAGATATCTTTGCCTGCTAAAGACAAAAATGTCACAGAAATTGGGAACATTTGACATCTCCTTATACTGTAGATGCTTTTTAAAATCATGGCTTGAATCCTTTAAAGCACTATAGAAAGAACCCAAGGCAGTATCCAAGACATAGTAAATAAATATTCAATTAATGATACTTATTTATTATTATTATTATTATAACACTAGGTTTATAATTATTTTGAGTAGGACCTGCCACAAGGGGAATGTGACCCAACTTCAAACTCTGTTTAGGTTGACCTACTTCCTGGTATCCCAGGTCCAAAGTTACCATTCTTTCATTGTTTCTAGTCTTTTAAACTGAACTTTAATTTTCTCACTCATTTATTTGTAGTCGTCATTCAAGAAATATTCAGTGAGGTGGCAAGCACAATAATAAAGAGAAAATAAAATAATAACATATTACTGTATTCATAGTAATTAGCAACACCCTGCCTTCATAGCTACAGTCTAGTGACAGAGATTGGTATTAACCAAGTAATTACCCAAGCTGCTATTATAGTATGTGTTAGGTAGGAAAACTGCAAAAGATCATATTTGTCAGGGAGGTCAGGGAAGGCTGCATTGCTTGATCTGAGGCCTAAGAAATGTCTCAGACTCCTTATTCTGTTAGGAACTGGATCAGAAGGGAAGAAACTATGCTCCAGGCAATGAAGATAACATATACAAAGATCCTTGGGTAGAAAAGAACATGATAGGAACTATGGATTGTAGGAAGGTAGAACAGAAAGGACAAGAGAATATGCAAGATGAGGCTGGGCAGTGAGATATGGGTGAGGTCATTCAAGCTCCTAGCCTTTAACATGGACTTTAGCTTGACATTCAGAGCAGAAATGAGGACTGAAAACATGAGAGTGACATGGACATAATAGGAAGTAAATTGGGGAGGGAACAGATACAAGAAGATTGACGTGAGAAGTGGCACTTTTCAATTTTAATGCAAAGATGCCGACAAGAGAGATGTCAGCTTGCAAGAGGAGCAGAATGGCAGCAGGGAGAAATGATGGAGTCTGGAATATTTATGAAGTGAAGTCAACATTGCTGCTAATTGAGTGCATGAGAGGGAGGTGTTAAGGATGACTAACAGATTTCTAGTTCTGAATTGTAGGGAATAGGTTGGGAAGAATTGTTTTAAAACAAGACAATGATGTAGGCAGTGCCTTCCTTTCATGGGCTGTTTTACTCATGTGTGTAGAACAGCTACTACTCTGATGGCAGGTTGCCTATGATTTTCCATATATTTATAATTATCCCTCTACCAGAAAAAGTACAAAGTTTAGTTTGACTTGATTTTCTGTTTCCACCCCATATGATTATTATAGAGGAGTAAGCCAATACATTCAATAAAATCATATAATGTTAGCAATTTAAAGGATTTTAGGAAACGTGTCATTTTGAGAAAGGAAAAAATTGAAATAAGACTACAAGTAGTAGTAAATTCTTAATATGTGCCAGCTATTCTCTTTGTAACATGAAAAATAAAGACATACGACCTATCAGTACTTTGGAAGATATAAATACACCAAAATGTGTGACAGTAGTAGAAATTCACCATTTATTTCTGAAAATGCAATGTGTACAGATTAATGAGCACATGATCATCCCCAAGCCTCTAACAGCACTTTGTATGGACTGGATTTCTATTAGTATTGTACTCTAACTCAATTCTATACCCTGTAAAGGAGCACACCTAATTTTAAGGCATTGCTTACATTCAGTGTCATGGCATATGCTGTATAATGCCTGACTATGAACCTCTATCCAATTTCATAATCCCATATAAATATATGTAACTTATTTCAAAGTTATAGAGATGCCTTTTACTAGGAAATAGTGAGCATAAGTGATTCCTTCCAAAATATGTTAATAATTAAATAAAAATAATGCTGTTTTAAAAATCAATAAATACATACTCCATATATATTCATAACTTTACAATAGTGTGATCCAAGTTAAACCCCATCTCCAAGTTCCACCAAGCATACATTCTTCTTTTATGAGAATATATATGACAGTTAAATTATGTGTTTATCATTTTCACTGAGAATATTCGACATTTATAGGTTGTGGTAAAAACAAATTGGGTAATTTTGCTGCCTTAAAAAAGACAAACCCATTACAAAAACTGGATGATCTCTCCTTTCAAAGGAGGACAGATTCTGTTTCAAATGGGGTTTTTACATTTTTTCTCTTATGTACATAAAATCAAAAGAATTGCAGACATTGACAAGCTTTGTCAACCAAATTTTCTTAAGTGGGATACATTAGCTCTTCGCTAATAGAAATTTAAAGTCATTTATTGACTTAAATGAAATAAAATCATGAAAACAGAATGCTTCTCTTATTGGCACAATCTGTGTTGTTATTCTTGGGTTGTTCTGCTAAAGCACATTTATTTTGTATTGTATCTTATGACCAGGTTAGAGGGGTTCTCTGAAAGTACAAATATAACTAAGCCCTATCACCCAACCAGAATTCTTCTGCACCTTTTCAAGGGCATTACAGTAGAATTTTGTGTGAAGGTGACTGCTATCAGGAAGATCAAGGAGATCTAGTTCTCTCTTTACATTCTAGGCCAAAGAGAACAGCTTGACTTTCAGGTCTCCACCTTCTCTTTGGGAAAAGGAGGTATGCATTAGATTCCACAGAACATTTCAGTCACAGCACTTAAGCTACGGTACTAGAGAATGCTTGCTAGAGATTCAGGTTCTGAACTGCAAGATAGAGTATCTGTAAGTTCTGTGCTTTCTCAAGGAAATAACCCAAGCTTAAAAGAGAGGGGAGATTCCTCAGTTACAAATGAAATTATGTTTATAATTTTGAATATATTGTTCATCCTATAAATCAGAGAGGCCCTAATGATACCTTCTCTTCAACAGATCATTAAGACAACATATTACAACAGTATTATTTAGTGTCCAATTTTCAAATTCCATATCATCATGATGTAAGACCTTTAAATGGGGAAATAAGAAAACAAAATGGCAACTAACAAACGTCACAGTTTTATGGCAAGATGGCAATGTCTGTGACTCTGGGCAAGGAAATCTGAAAGAGCGTTGAGGCATCTAATGCAGCCGGGTCCCCTGTTAAACTTGTCTCCATAAATTCCACCATTTCCACTGCCATTTCTTATTCCTTTCAAGCTATACATGCCACCAAAAGGGTGGATGCCTCTACTTCTGCTGGTATCTCAGGCCCTGACCTTGTGGGTCATTTATTCACATCCTTTCATTTTCATTAAATACATCAACTCTTTTTTTATAGGTACCTGAAAAAAGACTTCCATACTGCACATATTGAGGAGGCAGGCTTAATTTTAGCTTTCACTCTTATTTCTCCATGATGTATCTCTGCTTCTTAAATACTGTAGAATCTTTGCATTGCTCAAAATGTGGACCAAAAAGAACACTTCTCAGGTTTATTATAAGAATGAAATGAGACAGCAGAATATATTAGTGGAATGTCAAAAACATTATAAATCTCAGGGCACCTGGGTGGCTCAGTTGGTTAAGCAACTCCCTTCAGCTCAAGTCATGATCCCAGGGTGCTGGGATCCAACCCCACCAAGGCCCACTGTGTCTGCCTCTCCCTCTGTACCCACATCCCTTTTCTTGTGCTCTCTCTTACTCTTGCTCTCTCTGTCTGAAATAAATAAAATCTTAAAAAAAAAAAAAAAGAAATACAAAACATAGAGCTCAAAAAAGGAAAACAAGAGGAGAATTCCCCTAATGTCAAAACTTCATAATATGAAAACTCTCTCAAGTAGTTTTTGGTTTAAAATCACTACAGACTGCCTAAAAATGGGCAATATGAAAATATTACTTTAATAGCCTATTTAAAACATCTAAAACAATGCTTAGAAAAATAATGAATAGTCTAATGATTTATATTACTAAGCAGAAAAAAATATAATGAATATCCAACATAAAAAGCAATAAGGAAAGGAGAACATATACATAGAAAAAGTAATAAATAGCATATATTGAATTAAAAAATAGAATAGTAGAATATAGTTAAATTTCTGAGAAATGGGTCTAAAAGTAAAATAAAGAATAAAACAGATAAATCTTTAACTTTTAAAAAGGGAAAATAAAAATACACCAAACAAAAATAAAAGATGCAAATTTTCATAGAAGATGGCATTAAAGATTTGTAAACTATGAAAATTAATTTGCAAATGGAGATAATCAATGATAACTCACTCAAGGTAGCTACAAATTAAAACATACAGATTACCAAAGAAGAAAGAGAGAAATTTGTGAAAGAATAACCTCTCACACCTCTGCATACAAACCAATCCAAAATAAAGCACTAATCACAGATACTTCAGGAAATTCATGGAATTTCTTAACTCCTTAGAACTGCTTAAGTAATTTAAAATTTATACTATTTAAATTGTTTAAGAGCATTTTTCACAAATCTAAACAAAATGAAAGACAAACAAAGAAAATAATAATATGTTTTCACTTATTGGGCATAAATCCTAAGTTAAATATTAGCAGACAGGATATAGGAGCATAACACAATAATAATTTATTATTAATTAAAATCTTACTGGATTCAGATATAATTCAACAGAAGGAATCTACTTATATAATTTGTACAATATAGATTTAAATATAAAATATATATAATCACTTCTTAAATGTTACAAAAGTATTTGATAAAAATTTAACAACCACATTTGATTTAAATAGTACATAAAAGTTTATATCATGAGTATTTATTTGACATTAGGAAATACAGATATAAGTTGAAACATATATTTAGATCTAAATCTAGAACATATAGTATTAATATGAGTATAGATTTTCATGTGCAAATCAGTTCTCTTGTTAAATTTAGAAACAGTGAAGGGATATTCACTATCACTAATATTGTTTAACATTTATTTGGACATAACAGTTTACATGATTGACAAAAGAGAGAAATAAGAAACAAGCAAAACCATCATTATTTACCCAAAACAACACTGGAAAACTGAATTTCCAAATCAATTTCTAAATCAACTGAAAAACTCTTTTAAAAAATAAGGGCAATCTCTTAGAGGTTGGAATTTAAAGTGCCTTCCTCTATCAAAAGCAAAACCAGTTTGACAAGCATCCACTTACAATAGCAACAAGAAAGAATTAAGATTACAAAAATATATTTAAAAAGTAATGTTCAAGATTCATGTGAAATAAATTTTAAAACTCTCTTGTGGAACATAAAAATAAAATCTGAATCAATTAAAAGGCAATATGCTGTCCCTGACTAGAAACACTCAGGAAGATAAAATGTTAAATTTTCTAAATTAATATTTAAAGTATAATGTTACCAAAAAAACACAATGCAATTTTTTTAAACAAGTGGATTCTAAAGTTTCTACATATAGACATTAAAAATAATAAGAAGAAAAAGAATAGCAACAGTAAAGTTCTAGAAATTCTATTATTCTGGTACTGATACAATATTAGACAGAGAAACCAAAAGGAAGGAGAAAATAAGTAGTCTTAAATTGGACCTTCATTACCATACACACACACATACACATACACACACTCACAGGATTTTTGTATAAAACATCAGTGAGTTTTTATTATAAGCGAAAATAATGGATTATTCAATGAACACTATTGGGACAAATTCATACATCTTGAGAATATATAAAACTACTATCTCATAGCTTACACTAGAATTAATTCCTGATGGGCTCAACATTTAAATATGAAAAATAAACTGCAATTGTACAAGAAGAAAGTATATCTTCAGTGTGAAAAAAATCTTTCACATGAAACATGAGAAGCCATAAAAGCAGTATGTAAATTAGAATAAAGTAGTCTCCTTGGCAATATATACTATGACAGAGTCAAAAACAAACATCAAAGAGAAACAAACCAAAAACAACATCACCAAAAAAGTCTAGTAACAAAAAGGTAGTTTCCTTCAGAGTTCATTCAAATCCATTAAAACACACACACACACACACAAACATACACACACAGAAATTAACTGATAATTTGTAAAGGGCACAGTGATAGTTCACAGAGAAAGAAAATATGTATGAAAATATATAGGAATAATAAGTTAAACTTGGCTTTTATTCTAGTATCATAGTGTTCTACTGCCCTCTGAAAACTCATAGATACTGAATAAATTACAATAAGCATATTTTAAGATGCATTTCTAAGTTTGTAAAAAATTGGGGGAAATCCCAAAGAACCATTTAGATTAACAGAGGTGGTAAATTGAAGAAAACAGCAAATACTAAAGAAGGGACAAATATCTAAATCAGAAAACCAGAGCACTGAAAATTAAGATGCTTAACTCTCAAAGCTCTAGTTAAAGGGCCAATTGGGAAAAAATAAACTATTCTCGGACAATGAAGGGTGAGAGTCCCCAAGCCCTCCAGCAGTGCCAACCAATTGGACTTTCCATGTGGAAGTGTTTCATAGCTGGGCTACCAACATAATAGTCACTAGCCATATGAGGCTACTGAGCACTTAAAATATGCCTAGTGCAGCTGATGACTTAAATGTTTAATTTTATTTATTTACTTTATTTTATTTGTTTTTTTTAAAGTAGGCTCTATGCCCAACATGGGGCTAGAACTCCTGTCTGAAGATCAAGGGTCCCATGATCTACCTAATTTAAATTTTAAAAGACAAACAGGGTTGGGACCTAGGGTATTAGCACAGCTAAGGACCTTTACACCAATAAAAGACTGGGCTACACAAGCTCTCTTTCTATGCAAAATGGAGCTAACAATGAAACTTGAAACTTGATATCCTTAGAACAACACTATATAGAAAAAGAGGAAAATAAATATTGCGTTAGAAATATATTATTTATTGGTTATGAGAATACTAAGTCAATATGTTAAATTAGACATATTTTTAAATTAAAAATAAATTTACAAGAACTAAATAGCTGGACGTTAAATCCATGTAAACTGGGCATGCGTAGGTGTGTGTGTGCGCGCGCGCGTGTGTGTGTGTGTGTGTGTGTGTGTGTGTGTGTAAAATCAAAATGAAAACATCCTAAGCTCGGTGAATTATTCAGAAGGAAGTTAGACACTGATTAACCCTAGAAATGGTAATAAAATTCATAGTTGTATTGCAAGTGTAACTAATTAACAATATAAATGGAAAGAAAAATTTCAAATCTAGTACAAGGGAGAAAAACTGAATGGGAAAAAATAATGGTTAGTAAAGGAAGTAAGAAAGGAAAAAAAGATAGAAAAAAGGAAGATGACAAGAATGTTGAAATACATCCAAATATATTCAAAATCATCTCAATAAATGCTAGTAAATTGAGTCAACTGAAAGACAGAGATTGTTGGGTTGGATTAAAGATCCACTCCAACTTTTTTGATCACAATATGATATTTGTTCCAAACATAAGAACACAGAAAGACTGCAAGGAATGGTCTGGAAACACTTTCAGGAAAGTGGCAACTGAAAGAATGCTGAAGTAGTGTGATTAGGATAAAACAGGGATTTTAAGGTTAAGAAGATTTACTAGAGGTAAAAATGGTGTCTATATAAACATAACAGCTTTAATTGACTCAGAAGATATTAAAATTCTAAATTTAAATGCATTTAATTAAGCATCTTACCTTATATAGGGAATAATAGAAACTGATGAACCCATGATCACAATGGGTATTACAACACGCCACTTACAAATTACTAAGAATACTGCATAATTTAATGAACATACACAGAATTATACTACCAATACTTACAGAATAAACACACACAGAAACTTCATTAAAAATTAACCTAACAAAGTTTCAAAAAACAGATATTTTATAGATTATGAAATCTTTGACCAATGCAGTGAATTTAGAAATCAATTACTAAAAGATGACTAATGATTTCTGTATGCAAAAATTTACGCTACATGTATTAAAATAAAAAATGTGAAGAACAAAATCTTAAGTTTTAGAAGTATCAGCCACACCTTATTTATTTAGAAATAGTGAAATATTTCTTAAATCCCCAAAATGTATACATAATTTTAAAAGCTGAAAAATCTGATTACATTAAAATTAAGAATTTCTGTTTAACAAAAGACCCTCAAATATGAGAAAATATGTATTACAAAAATAAAAACAATTTCTACACAAATGACATAAATGGTTTTTATTAATAATTATGAAAAATATATGCAACTCAATAGAAAAAAACATATATATAGGCACTTCCCAGAAAACTAAAGAACCAGTAAGTAAAAAGTTTAACAATGCCAATTTTTGGTAAAGATATGGAGTAAAGATCACTCTCACAAACTGTTGATAATAAATATAAACACACACACAAAGTTGAAAAACACCATAGCAGTATCTAGTAACATGCAAGAAGATTGCAGTATACTACCTATTGATAAAAATAGTTGTAAACACATTGGAAATATCCTGATTAAGCCTTTTTTCTCATATCTATGATAAGTTCTAAAAGATTAGAAGTAGATTAAACATAAATCAAGTGTAAAAGTCACTAATAAAAATAATATTAACAAAAAATAAACAAAATTGAATGTATGGCTTAATTAAAAGGTCAAATATAATCATTCAAGTTTTACCATCCATAAGAATTATACTACCAATTACTTGAATCATATTTCAAATTATTAACAGACTTGGCCTCATTTGTTCAAAGACTGAACTATTGGGGTACCTGGGTGGCTCAGTGGGTTAAAGCCTCTGCCTTTGGCTCAGGTCATGATCTCAGGGTCCTGGGATCGAGCCCCGCATCGGACTCTCTGCTGCGTGGGGAGCCTGCTTCCTCCTCTCTCTCTGCCTGCCTCTCTGCCTACTTGTGATCTCTGTCTGTCAAATAAATAATAAATAAAATCTTTAAAAAAAAAGACTGAACTATTAAGATAATTAAACATGAAATTGAATTTTTATTAGTATCTTTTCTTTAGTGAAAAAAAGTCTTAATGCCTTATTTTATTTTAAAGATTTTTAAAAATTTATTTATTTCTGAGAGACAGGGAGAGAACAGCAAAGGCAGAAAGAGAAGCAGGCTTCCTGCTGAGCAAGGAGGCCAATGCAGGACTTGAGCACAGGACCCCAGGATCATGACCTGAGCTGAAGGCAGACGCTTAAGGACCATCTGAGCCACCCAGGCACTCCTTAATGTCTATTTTAGAAATTTAGCCCACTGAAACTCAATTCTTACAAAGAAAATACTTTTTTATCAGTAATTCAATCTAATAAAAAATATGCCAATTTATACAGAGAGATAGCAGGTATTAACAAAAGATTATGAAAGTTCTTAAACTTATTTCCGAACCTGTTTTTGTTTTGTTTTGTTTTTAGCATTAAACAAACAAACAAACAAAAAACACATGAAGATAATTTAATGAACAATCTATGCTCCATCATTCTTCCTGAATTATCAAGAACCTGTCCAATTTCTTTATTGTTTCAGCATCCTTTTTCAAATTCCTATTGCTCTCAGGAACATTAGGTTTATATCAATTCTCTACCACTTTTAAATCTGAGTTAATTAAGTACTCCAGTATAAAAATATGACTATGAAAATACATTCTCTCTCTGTCTCTCTCTCTCTCTCTCTCTCTCTCACACACACACACACACGTTCTCAAAAAAGATTGCCATATAATACATTTTTAGAAATATACAATTTTAGAAATATTTAAGATGATTTTTTGTTTCTTCTCCTAAATCTTTGTCTGTAGAATTTTAAAAACGTTTCTCAAATATGTCATTTCCAGCAGTAGTTAATTTTATTTTTAAATTATATAGCGCATATGTACCAAAAGGATGTTCAATTTCCTGACATTCATCCCATCTATACTTGATGAATGTCTTTATTTGCAAATGGTCACTAGGTTTCTTTATTTAGCACTGTATTTCATGGAAGATTAAATCTTCCCACTGCCCTGAAGTTACTGCTTTGAAGTTTGATTATTGATGTTGTAGATGAAGATTTTTCAGACAACCTATCTTCCGTTTCATATTACAGTAGTAATCTGAGGTCATATAACACTTAGAAAAATCTCTTTTAGTTGGAAACTCAAATTTAGCCTGTTTAGATCCGGCTAACCACTACATATAAAGTTTTACTGCCCAGAGCAAGCAGATGAAGCAATCAAAACTCATTAATAGGTATTTTCGTATATTTTTGTCTTATTTGATATCATAGAAGAATTCTATAATTTAGGAAACAAATATTCTAGAAATCCCTTCCTTTTTTGGCTTGCATAAAATTCTCCTCTCTCCTAATATTGTTCTTTCTGGCCCATTACTCCTTGCTTTTCTGTTTGGCCTTCTCCTTCTCTACCTAACCTCTGAATTCTGCAGTTTTTTTTTCTCTTCTCTATCTGAAATGTCTCCCTAATTAATAAATTAATTAACAATATTGACTAAAGACTTTAAGCTAAATATGATCTCATCGAGTCTCACTATTTATAGACTAATTATGCTTAATTTCATATTTTAGCTTACTATTTCTCTCAGAATTTTCTTTTTGTAGTCTGCCTGCCTAAATAATCTCTACTTTGATATGTAATAGACCTCTCATTCTCAGTATATCAAACTGAACATTCTAACCAAACAAAATATAAAACTAAAAAAAAAAGAGAATTTATAAATGGGAGATGACAACTATTAATGATTGACAATGTTAGACCTGAAATTTTTATTTCTATCACAACCTGTTTGTGCATTCATTTATTTGCATTACCATCCATTCACTGGTATTGACCAAATGTTGACTGAAAAACTATAATAGAAGATTATATGTCACTTCAAAAACACAAAGAACATGTATAAACAATAACTATGTAGTAGGATCCAAACAACCAAAATACTTAAGAAGAAATAAAAAGCTACACAGATCTTTTTCCTTAACCAAAATCACCAAAGCTGGAAATACCTAACTAAAGAAAAAAGAAAAATGTTAGAAAAGCTTTTGAAAAATATTATAAATAATTATGTGTCCCAGGAAAAGGTATATGGAATTTAGATATATTTATTATAGAACAATAATAAAAGCATTACATATAAAAGTTGACTGAAGCACATAAAATATTGCTTACAGGAAAATGATCATCAGTAAATAATCACAGTAGGAAATATGAAAATGGAATTAGCCCAGTACCTCCTAACTTGCAAGGATAAATATATTTAAAATGAGAGTAAACCCATAGGAAGTAGAAGACATAAAAGGGTAAGAAAAAAAAGTAATGTAAGGAAAACCAAGAAACTTTACAGAGAACATAAACTGAAAAATGATCCTTTGAAGATACTACTTTGCTAGATAAACATGATGGATGAAAGAAAGGAAGAAAAAAATAAGGAATAATAGCAATGAAAAAGGTACTATACTTACAGGTATAGTACTGGTTTAAAATTAAAATAGTATTTTAAGAAAGTTACTAACTTAATACTTAAAATCAAAACAAAATTTTTACAGAAATAGAAATTATGAAAATTGATTCAATAAGAATGAAAGAACCAAAACAGATAGACTACATTAGTAGTCAAACCTCTAGTTGATAACTACTAGATTTATATTTTATATAAATAAGTTTTTGTCAAAATTTCAAGGAATAGAGACTCTTAGACTAAAGGAAAAGATGGAAATTCTTTAATTGAACTTTACCTAGTATAGCTGGAGATACACTTACCTAGGGCCCAGAAATTCGATGCTTAGGTATATGCCCTTTTTAATAAGAGGCCAAGGTGTAAATATTTTAGGATACGATGACCATATTTTCTTTGTTGTAATTACTTAATTATGCCATTGTAGTATGAAAGCAGCCAAAATATAAGTAGTCAAAAGATATATAAACAGGTGTGGCTATGTTCTCATAAAACTATAAAACCAGGAGGTAGATCTGGCTTGGGTCAATGGGCAATAATTTGTCAACCTCTGTACTAGAGGATGAGTTTCATTCAACCAAATGATGACTAGGAAATTTCAAGAAAAGAAATAAGCATGTTAAAATATGTAAATGTACATATAAAACAAATGTGTAGGGTAAAGACACGACTAATACACTAATGTTGTGTACTGTATTAAAACTATCAGCCAATACAATTAGACAATAAAAATCAATTAGAGCCACAAGAATAACTAAAAAGGAAGTAAAACACTCTGTAGATGATATGATAGCATACCTGAAAAAATCCCAGAGAATCAATGAAAAAATTTATTCAAAAGGTAATTAAATTCAAAGAAATACCAGTATAAATAATTAACACAAAGGACAAAAACATTCTTCTTGTACACAAACAAGAAACATGACATAATGGTAAAGAAACCCCTTTTATAATAACATTACAAAAATCAATACTTAGAAATAAATTTCAGGAGAACCATACAAACCTTTACGAGTAAATTTTAAAACATTCTTGAAAGGCACCAAATTAAATTTGGACAAATGAGTGGGGGAATCCCCGATACTTGGGCAAAGAAAATTACACAGAAATAAATGTGGCAACTTGGTATATGACAAAGAAGACATCTCAAATCACTACTAGGGGATAAATTTTTACATAAATGGTATTCTGGCAACAGGATAATAATTAAGAAAAAGGTAAAATTAGAATTGTTATCTTAATAATAAACTCTAAAGGGGTGCCTGGATGGCTCAGTCATTAAAGTGTTTGCCTTTGGTTCAGGTCATGACCCCAGGTTTCTGGGATCGAGCCCTGCATCCAGCTCCCTGCTCAGCAGGAAACCTGCTTCTCCCTCTCCCCCTCCCCTTGCTTGTGTTCCCTCTCTCGCTGTCAAATAAACAAATAAAATATTTTTTAAAAATAATAATAAACTCTAAAAAGATTAAGGATCTAAATGTAAAAAAATGAAATAAAATAGAACTACATGAGTACCAGGAGAAAACATGAACGTTTTCCTCTTTAACTTTGGTATAGGGAATGGCTACTCACCTATGACATAAATCAAGATGTAATAAATGAAAAGACTGACAAATTTGATTATGTAAATAATTAAAAAACATTAAATGATACAAGCAAAATTTAAAACTTGAAAAACTGGGGGGGAATTTTACAACATATAACATAAACAAAGAGTTAGTATTCTCCTATATAAAGAACTCTTTAAGTTGGGGATAAAAGGTCAAAAAAACTAATAAAAATTAGGAAAAAGTAGAAATAGAAAAGTAACCCAAAAAAGATATAAAAATGGCCCTTAAAACGTATGAAAATATGTTCAAACTCACTTGAAAGTAGAGAATGCAAATTAAAACAATATTGAAATATAATTTCTCAACTATCAGACTGACAGTAATTTTAAAACATGACAGTACTTTCTGTTCATGTGGTTGAGGAGAAACAGGCACATTCATTTGTCGCTAATACCACTGGAAAGCAATACAGCCTTTCTAAGGAAATATTTTGGCAACACACAATAAATCTTCTCATAGATTTACTTTTTGATTCAGTAATGGCACTCCTAGGAATCTTATTGTTAAATTCACCTCTAGCATTATGAAAATAAGCACAAGGTTATTCATTGCAGCACTGTTTACTACAATCTAATACTCATACATGCGAGAATGGTTGAATAACTATGGTAAAGCCATACAAGGCTGCAGCACATGGGGGAGCACTGAACCAGAGCTCAGCAGATTCCCTAATTTCAGAAGATGGAAGTGAGAGACTGGGAGACCAAAGTAGACAGAGTTCACAGGACAGAGTACTGGGGAAAAGAATGCTGCCCGGAGAGAGAAACCTAGAGGTCTGCAGATAGGCGCCGGCAGCACTGATCAACACATGTGTGAAACGAAATGAGCCAAAGTCAGAGAAAGAATCACCCAGAAGCCTAGAGCCAATGGCACTAGAACTCACACAAGGCTGGACATAGTGCCCATTTCCAATGACCAAACTGGAAAACTTCAACATGATTCATGGGACACTGGGTAAAGTATTCAGAAGAGTCTTGCCTTGTTTTGAAGAAATAATTAATCCAAAATTGAGCACTGCTCTGTTCCCACCTAGCGTATCTTAAAAGGAAGAACTGAGAGGATTAATCTATTACAAAGAAATTTATTTGCATCCCATAACGAAGCTCAAGTATATTTAGAGCAGTTATAGGGGAAGAAAAATCTCTTTCTCTAACCATTGTAGGTTCTCCAGCTGTGGACCTGTAAATCAGATGGACCTAAGACAGATTAACAAAGGAAAAACAAACATATTTATTAACATGCATTGGGCATGTAATACATGAAGTACACAGGATGAGTAATTCAGAGGTTTCATTAGAACTTGGGCTTAGATAGCATCTTAGCAAAGGAAAAATATACTTTTAGAGAAGTGGCAGGACAAACAAAAGGACTCTTGGTCTCCAGGTCTGGCAAAATTGTGGGAAAGCAGTATATGGGAAATTAATGTCAAATAAGGCTAGTTAGTAATGTTTGTTTATAAATTCCTCTGGTGCTTTCTCTAAGTTGACAAAGGTCTTAAGTTGTCTCTAGTGATTAACTTTTTTCTACCTTCCTGGTAGAAAAGAGGGCACCTTTGTAAACTTGTGTCCTGTTTGAAGACAAATAGGGAAGTGCAGATAGCTTTTCTTGTACGTGTTTCTTCTCGCTTTCTTTTAGCTCAAAATAAGCTTTAAGCCAAACAGCATATTTTGGGTGGCATATTTTGCTACCCTACAAAACACAAAAATATTGAGCACTCTGATCCTTGGTGGCTCAATCTGTTAACTATCTTCAGCTCAAGTTATAATCTCAGGGTTCTGGGATCTAGCCTCACCTCAGGGTCCCTGCTCAAATCCTCCCTACTGCAAATCCTGCTACGAGAAGAAATATGGGCCCAAAGCCTACGGTTACGGCCAGGGCGCTGGCACGCTCAACATGGACCGCGGTGAGAGGCTGGGCAACAAGCCAGAGAGTGCTCAACCTCACAGGCCTACAACAAATCCAAACACTTCTAAATTTACTCAGAAATATGGAGGTTCTGAGAAGTGTTCCAGATGTGAGGATTCCGTGTATGCTGCTGAGAAGATCATTGGAGCTGGAAAGCCCTAGCACAAAAACTGTTTCTGGTCCTCAATGGGGAATCTGCTTCTTCCTCTCCCTCTACTGCTGCTTCTCTCTCTCTCTCTGTCAAATAAATAAATAAAATAAAATAAAAAATACTGAGCACACAACAAGGTGGGATGTTTCATATTAGAGAACAGCAGCTCTGCCAAAACTTGGGGTAGGCCCAAAAAAGAGAAAAGTGTAGTTTTAAGTCTTCTGCCTAAGCCATTTGCTCTGTGTTCTGGATTTAATTATGTCCCTCAATAAAATATATTGAAGTCAAAACTTCTAAATCTGTGAAGATGACCTTTTGAAATAGAGACTTTACAGATATAATCAAGTTAAGGTGGGGTCATACTGGATTAGGGCCAGCTGGAATCCAATAACTGATTTCCCTAGAAGAAAAGGAAAATTTAAACACAGACACAGGTGGAAGAAGGTACTGTGGAAAGTAAGGCCAAGATTGGAGTGACACATCCCTAGCCAAGGAACACCAAAGATTGCTGGAAACCATCAGAAGCCAGGAGAGGGGCAAACAACAGATTCTGTCTCAGAAATTCAGGGAAGAATCAATGCTGCCACCATCTTGGTTCTTAACTTCAAGTCTCCAGAACTATGAAAGAATAAGTATCTGTTGTTTTAAGCCTCATGATTTTTCATTTTTGGTACCCTTGTTAAGGCAGGCCTAGGAAATGAACACAATTATCAAATATGGAATTCTGGAAAGTGCTCCTTGGCCCTTTAAGAAATCACTCTAATAAATTTTGTCAATGTAAAGGAGACATGTAGTTAATCTGGAGGGTACTAAATTGTTCTCCACTGTAGAGAGAGAGGCGATTTTTGATTTAGGGAGACACCACCAGAATGAAGGGGAATAAGAAGCCTACAAAGCTGAGAGGCTCATCAAGGAGAAGTAAACTTGAAACCCAGTGATTAGATACAGCTGCTGAGTGATTTTCAACTTCTATACTGTGGTGTGCTGTGCTGTAATTGCTACCCACACACAACCCTTGGAACCTTGGCCACTATATGATATTGTTATGCACTTATTCTCATTTGGGTGGGTCTGTGGGAAAGTGAAGGAACTTAATAATAGCCTGGTAGGGATAAAGAAGAATGATAGTTCAGCAGGAAACAAAATGGAGATTGATCAAAGAACTGAGTTATAGACAAATATTTAAAATAGCCCTTTCCCCC
>ML103953.1:0-210324 GCA_003697995.1 Taxidea taxus jeffersonii
CCCCCCCCCCCAAACTCAGTGGGGTAAACATGAGAGGGAAGGTGATTTTTCAACAAACACCAGAGCATCTACATCAAAATGAATCTTTTTCCCTCAGATATCTGCTTTTAGAGGATATCCAATTCAGTTGCTTTTTAGCTGTTTCATTTTTATGCAAAATAGTAACACCATGTTCCTTACCAGGATTAGCTCTGAAAATCCTTTCCTTTGATTCCTTGGTGGTCTCTGAGCTCCTTCTGGGCAGGACTGAGCCTTCTCCCCTCCATGTCCTCAGGTATCCAGAGCATGGCCCTCTGGGTGCTCAGACTGTGTCTCTCTCTTTTTTTTTTTTTTTTTTTTTACAGAGAGAAAGATCATAAGCAGGCAGAGAGGCAGGCAGAGAGAGGAGGAAGCAGGCTCCCCACCGAGCAGAGAGCCCGATGCGGGACTCGATCTCAGGACCCTGAGATCATGACCTGAGCCGAAGGCAGAGGCTTTAACCCACTGAGCCACCCAGGCGCCCCAGACTGTGTCTCTTAAGAGGAACTGAACCAGAACTCATTCTCCCGGACAGAGTTGTCACGGCAGGGTAGAGGCTGGTCCGCAGACATCTTATCCCCCTTGACCTCTCGCCTGAAGAACATGGACAACGACCAGGCAGGAAGCCTTAGCCCAGACTATCTCAGATGCCTGATCTTGCCCACAGATTTATTAGTCACTCTGTATACTTGTACTTCTTTCTTTGAGCCCATTTCACCTTGGCCATATTTTCTGCTCCTTGACTTATGCTTCCCTTCCACCATTTCTTCCAGGACTGTCCAGCTCTGCTCTGAGGGCCACTCTGAGCCTCATCTCACCCTCACTGACTGGTTTTTCTCACCCCTTTCCTCACGCCATGGACCGAACATAGGTTTTTCCACCCCTCCTTGCCCTGCTTCTCACTCAGAAGCCCCACTGGGAAGGAACTGGTAACCAATAGAACCTCTAACTGGATTTTTCCTGAATCACCACTGATATTTCTGAGCACCGCTGGTTTGCTGGGGTTTAAGGCAGAACCTCTCATCTCTAGGCCAGAGAGAAGGAACAAAGAAAATCACCAAAACCTTCCCTGCACCGTGGGGGCCTCAGGAAGAGCCCGCCACACTCTGCCGTATTTCCATCCTGAATCCCTATTGAGTGTTACTGCCCACCACTCATCCTCAGTTTTCCTCCCCAAAATCTTAGAGGAAAATATCACCAGTGTGAGTGCAACTAAGAATGAACACTGAAGGACATAAGTAAAAGAATGCTCTTCCCTCTTAATATTGACTTAATATATGAATGAGCCTTATTCCAGTCCTAAGAGAAGTAAGTTTACATGCTTCCACCTATTCAGAATGGTTGCGACCTATAATTGCCTGTTCTCACTATGTGATGGAAAGTCTGCTGGTCTCAGAATCTAGAGCCTGGATTCTGTTGTGTCGTCTATCACAGCTGAGTCTCACATGCTTATGTCGTCTGGGAATGACAGTGCTGATCACCGAGTGGCTTCTGCCCTAACACTCCCTTGCACCCCCATTATTGAGCCAGCTCAGCCCTGTGCTCAGTTCCAGCGTGTAGTGATAAAGACACATCCTTCCTTTCTCAAGTTGCTCATTCTCCAGATAAGCCTCTCTCTCAAATGGCAAGTGATTCCTGAAGCCTTCTGTCTCATTAGACTGTGAGCCCCCCAGGGCGGTGATCATACCCACTTTCTTCTGTTTCCCCACCGTGCATGGCCCCAAGGTCTGCCCATGGTGGCTTTTAGAAAGAAGACTTTCAGGCCAGGAGGGCTCTTAGCCTACAGTACAAGCTCTTAAAGGCTAGATGGCACTGTTGCCAGAGCCAAATCAGGTGTGTTGGGAAAGAAGGGGGAGGAGGGAAGAGAAAACAGAGCAGGAGGCCCTGGACAGTTGAGTTGCTGAATCTGACTCAGACTTATTACAGAGATGCATGAGGACTCCTGCCAGCATGGTTTCAATGGGTCCTCACCACAACCTTGGTAGTGGATAGTACACTGCACCAATTCTAACTTTATAGAAAAGCAGCTCAGCGGGCACCTGGGTGGCTCAGTGGGTTAAGCCCCTGCCTTCGGCTCCAGTCATGATCTCAGGGTCCTGGGATTGAGGCCCACATCGGGCTCTCTGCTCAGCAGGAAGCCTGCTTCCTCCTCTCTCTCTCTGCCTGCCTCTCTGCTTCCTTGTGATCTCTGTCTGTCAAATAAATAAATAAAATCTTAAAAAAAAAAAAAAAAGCAGCTCAGAGAAATCAAGTGCCTGGGCTCAAGTTAAATGGCAGCTAATGAGCAAGGATTTCTGCCCTCTGTGCCTTCTTGGCATTGCCCTGCCAGAAAGGGCCCCTGGAGTTCACCCAAGGAAGACTGTGGTTGATGGCATGGCTGTCCCAGGACAGTGGCTTAGGTGAACTGGACCCAGTGTGAGCAGAAAAATTAGGGTTTGCCGATAGACTGATTGCAAGGCATCAGGCTAACTCTGCCTCAAAATATTTACTTTTGTGATGAGGGGAGAATGCAGTCAATGTAGAGGGAACAAAGATAACACATACAGGTTCTTTGAAGAACAGTGACTGTAGGTAATTTGTATGCTTGCAAGGATCTAAGGTGAATGGTTGATATTTCATCTAAAGAATGACTTGTTTTGGGATGCTGCTCTGTGGCCGGGTTCTAGCTGTCATTTGTCCATTGCTTCACATGTTTCTCATTAAAATGTTCACATGTTTCTCATTAAAATGAAACAAAGTAAATCAGACCATCCCGTGCTGTAGGCAGGATGGGTGTCATGACTGTGTCCGTTTTACAGATGAAGAAACAGAGGCTCAGAAATGACCACACGGCTGACCATCGAAACTGCAGCTCAGTCCGAGGCCAGAGTCAAATTTGTGCTCTTTGTAGAAACCATGGTTTTTCCAGGCTAAGCAGATATCACAAAATTAGGTGGGCTGTTGTAGATATGAAGGGTAAGGCATCAGAGACTAGGAAGATGCCTATTCAGGGTAGTGAATGATTAAGGATTTGCAAATGTGTACAAATTTGAAGGAAAATCGATACATCTGTTGTTTGTGCCATCTGATTGTATTCTCCTGTTTCCCTAGGATGATGAAGATAAGCTGACCTGGAAAGATCGTTTCCCGGGTTACCTGATGAACTTTGCCTCCATCTTGTTCATGGTAATTTTCTTGATGGAAATCCAGCCTATGACTTATGCATGTAGATCCTGTAGAGCAAATGCCATGGGTGTGTTATTCTAGCATGCTGTGGGGATAGTGAGGGGCTAGGAAAGATGAAGCCACAGTCCTGTCTAAATAGGATCTTACCTGATAGTGAGTCGCTGTGGGTGCCAGCCACCAGAAGAGGGAAAGGGGATTCCCTCAGACCTGGGATGGGGGTCAGTGGCCTTCAGTGGCTACAGAAGGGGTTCTGTCTTCCCAGATAGAAGAGGGTAGAGAAGTTCTATCTTCCCAATTCTACACACAAGCGTTTTGAAGTTGGAACTTCCAGGGGTGGGCTGTGAGATGGTGCCTTCCATGTTGAGAAAAACCAAGACCTTGGAAGAGGTAGCCCAGGAAGATGGCTGCAGAATTGTGGCGCCCTGTTTGGGCTGTGGGCTGGCTCTCCCTGAGGGTTTGTGGGATAGAACAGAGCCTGGAAACCACAGAGGACAGCCAGCTTGAGCTCTGTGGGAGCCTGATTCTTTACCTCCCCTATAGTTGTGTCTGTTTCCCTATGTTCTGCCTTAGAGTTTGGAAGAGCGTTTTCAAAAGACCCACGTGGGTCTCAGCTGTGTCAGGGAAGATGAGGAATGGGTGAGATTCATGTTCGAGTCAGATCAATAAAATGGTAGCAGGTCATTCCTTGGAGTCAGGATGGGTGAGATAACTGTGAGCAGAGCAAGAAGACCCCAGGTATTCTTGTCCCAAAGCTCAGATCCCTGAAGCCTCTGATCCCCTTTATGGGTAGATTCCTTCCAGTAGCCAAGATTGGAACTTCTGTTTTACAAAGGAGAGCTGTGTCCTTACAGCATTTCTAAGCAGGACTAGACATTAGTTGTAGGGTCGGGGGAGGATTGCTTATTCTGGGACTGAAATCATAACCATTTTCTGGACCTCATTGCAAGCATTATCTCTGGCCCTGACCTGAGGTTATTATAGCTGGTGTGCTCATGCAAGACAGGAACCATATCTTAGTCTCAGAGATTTAAAAAGAGAAAGACTCCTAGGCACCTTTTATATCAGCGCCTCATTTCACAGATGAAGTACAGAGGGGATGGGTGCCTTGCTTTGCCAAAACTGAGATTTTGCATTCCTTACCTTCTCATTGCTTAAAAGGAGCAAGGCATGTAGAATTTATTTAAGAATATGTGGTGAATCACAATGTGTTAAGCTGGAATGATATAAAGTTTAATTTAGCATTTCAGAGCCTCCCACAATGTGCATACTCTTGTCAAAGAGTTTGTTCATTCAGTCAAGAAATATTCAAGGGGGAGGGGTGCTTGGCTGGCTCAGTTACTGGAGTGTGTGACTCTTGATCTGGGCGTCGTGAGTTCAAGCCCCATGTTGGGTGCAGAGTTTACTTAATATAAAATTTTTTTAAAAGAAATTTTAAAAATATATGTAACAGGTGCCAGCTATATAATTGACAGTGTTCTTAGGCATTAGGGATAGAGTAGAATATAAAATAATGTGGGATGCCTGGGTGGCTCAATTGGTTAAGCAGCTGCCTTCGGCTCAGGTCATGATCCCAGCATCCTGGGATCGAGTCCCACATCGGGCTCCTTGCTTGGCAGGGAGCCTGCTTCTCCTTCTGCCTCTGCCTACCACTCTGTCTGCCTGTGCTCGCTCTCTCTCTCTCTAACAAATAAATAAATAAAATCTTAAAAATAAAATAAAATAATCTCTCCTTTAAAGATTTTACAAATAACAAATATGTACATAAACAAGGAAATTGGTAAGTGAAATAGACTTGTATCTCCCATAGCTGTAGGTTAGGATATTTGTGGCATCCTACCTTGCTGAACATAAGAAGTGGATGTATATAAGGATGCGTCCTGGGATCGAGTCCCACATTGGGCTCCTTGCTCGGCAGGGAACCTGCTTCTCCTTCTGCCTCTGCCTGCCTCTCTGCCTGTGCTCGCTCTCGCTTGCTCTCTGACATAAATAAATAAAATCTTTATAAGGATGAATATATTTTTCATTCTTTTTAAAGCCTTGAGGGTCTAATAAGTTAGTAAAGAATACTAAGCTATTTCTAGTACAGATCCATCTAAGGGAAATGGAACCAAGGAGACAAATACTTGGCATCAATACTGCTTTTGCCTTGAGGATATTCTCCCATCTAGGCAAACTTGGGCTTTGGTTTTTGATGGTTTTATGGTGCAGAGAGGATAGAAATTGGGGTGTGGCTAGCTCAAAGTGGAGACGCTAACAGGAAGTTCTCACTAAGATAGCCTGGAACTCCACAAAGATCTATACTTTCAGAATAAAGGTGAAGTAGAACTAAACTCACCCCCTACCCCCCCCCCCCCCACACTTACGGTACTGCAGAGAACATTGCTCTGGCTCTAAGCAGAACAGGGGGAAACAGGGAAACAAAATCCTGTCCCTAACAAGTGGCCATGGACAATCCCCATTGTAGACTTCCAGCCCAGTTTTTTACTTGAGAAGACTGGGGAAACTCAGACGGTGAATGTGGCCAGGGAAAGTCATGCTTCCGGATACACAGCAGAAGCAAGCACACGTTCTCACTGGGGAAGACAGATTTACACCCTTCCTCAAAAAATCCCCCCAAAAGAATTTGTTAAGGGCAAAGAAGAGAATGCAGTTTAAAAAAATCAATTATACAGAAGCTAAAGCACAATGAAAGAAAACCAGTGCAGAGAGACAGCCAAGACTAAAGATACTGGAAATAGTCACAGGTCGAAATGTCCAGTTTGAAAATATCTGCAAAGAATAAGAAACTATTTTTTAAAGGCTTTTTTAAAAAAAGATTTTATTTATTTATTTGACAGACAGAGATCACAAGTAGGCAGAGAGGTAGGCAGAGAGAGAGAGTGGGGAGGAAGCTGGCTCCCCACTGAGCAGAGAGCCCAATGTGGGGCTCGATCCCAGGACCCTGGGAACATGACCTGAGCCGACGGCAGAGGCTTTAACCCACTGAGCCACCCAGGTGCCCCGAATAAGAAACTATTTTAAAAAATTTATTTGTTTATTTGTCAGAGAGAAGGAGAGAGAGAGAGAGTATGCACAAGCAGGAGGAGTGGCAGGCAGAGGGAGAAGCAGACTCCCCAGGGAGCAGGGAGCCCGATGCAGGACTGGATCTCAGGACCCTGAGACCATGACCTGAGCTGAAGGCAGACACTTAACCAACTGAGCCACCCAGGTATCCCCAAAATAAGAAACTTTAAAAAATGACCTAAAGATTTGAAAATCAGTCAATAAATCTTCTAGAAATGAGTATATATCAATGAATGTGAATATATAATATATAATAATATATATGACACATGTATGTGTATTTATTTATTTATTTATTTATTTATATACACACACACACACGCATACACCAGGGATGGGTTTAAAACCAGTTAGACATAGCTGAAGACATCATTCGTGAACTGCAATTCAGGTTAGAAAAAAATATCCATAACGTGGCACAGGGAAGCAAAAGATTGAAAATTCAAAATAGAAATTAATAGAGTGAGAGGATTTCACATGTATTTAATTGCACTACTGGAAGAAGAGGTGAGAATAGTAATGAATGATATACTGACTGGTGGTCTCCTAGTTGGCTAGTTCAGCTAACAGAATTCTAATGCAGAGATTGAAGGATCCCAGTGAAATTCAAGCAGGAAAAATAAAAAACTCTATCTCTGTGAAACCACAGAATGTATGTGACATAAGAAAAATCTCAATGCAGTCAGAAATCAAAAGACAAATTACCCTTAATGAAGACTGTTTGATCAGCCATTGATTTCACATAGCAGTTGGAAGTCAGAATACAGGGACGTGTATATCTTCGTGTGCTGAAAAGAAAACAGTTGCTAACCCAGAATTCTATACCCAAGAAAAATGTAATGTAGAAGAATTAGTGTAAAATAAAGATATTTATAGCCAAACAAAAGCTGAGGGTTTGTAGCCAACTGAATCTTTCACTAAAGGAAATTCTAAGAATGTTCTTTGAATGTGATCCCATCTGGAAAACCACAGTTTTAAGAAGGAATGAAAAAAAAAAGTGGTAAATATGTGGGAAAACCTATGTGATATTTGACTGTAAACAAGGATGATGGTGTCTCATAGGGTTAATAATAAGATAGAGGGGTGCCTGACAGGTTCAGTCAGTAGAGTATAGAACTCTTGATCTTGGGATTGTGATTTTAAGCCCCACATTGGGTGTGGAGCCTACTTAAAATTAAAAAAAAAAAGTCAGATTACATTGCACACATTAATAATAGCATATAAGTTGGATGGGCAGTAATGAAATAATAACATTGTATTTTATATTTCCTCCATGAGAATTTATAAAGAAGCACAAAAGCTGAGAATAGTCAAGATGCTCTTGAGGCAGATGGGTGGCTCACTCTATTATGCATCCAATTCTTTTATTTCTTTTATGTATATTTATTTATTTAACATATAATGTATTCTTTGCTTCAGGGGTATAGACCTGTGAATCATTAGTCTTACACAGTTTGCAGCACTATCCATAGCACATACCCTACCCAATGTCCATCAGCCAGCCACCCCATACCTCCCTCCCCACCCCCCAGCAACCTTCAGTTTGCTTCCTGAGATTAAGAGTCTCTTATGGTTTGTCTCCCTTCCTCGTCCCATCTTGTTTCATTGTTTTCCTTCCCTACCTCCACAACCCCCTGCCTTGCCTCTCAAATTCCTCATATCAGAGAGCTCATGTGATAATTGTCTTTCTCTGATTGACTTATTTCACTCAGCATAATACCCTCTAGTTCTATCCACATTGTTGCAAATGGCAGGATTTCGCTTTTCTGATGGCTGCATAGTATTCCATCGTGTGTGTGTGTGTGTGTGTGTGTGTGTGTGTGTGTAGATATAGATATATACACCACATCTTTATTCATTCATCTGTTGATGGACATCTAGGTTCTTTCAATAGTTTGGCTATTGTGGACATTGCTGCTCTAAACATTCATGTGCACGGGCCCTTCGGATCACTACATTTGTATCTTTAGGGTAAATACCCAGTAGTGCAATTGCTTGGTCATAGGGTAGCTCTATTTTCAACTTTTTGAGGAAGCTCCATGCTGTTTTCCAGAGTGGCAGCACCAGCTTGCATTCCCACCAACAGTGTAGGAGGGTTCCCCTTTCTCTGCATCCTTGCCAGCATCTGTCATTTCCTGACTTCTAATTTTAGCCATTCTGACTGGTGGTGAGGTGATATCCCTTGCTTTCTTCTTTACCCACCCTCTGCCAGGCAGCCCCTTCCCTCAGACAACCCCCCTCAAGAGCCTTGCTGAAATGTCACCTCCTCACCTATGCCTTTTCTCACCATCCTCTTTTAAGCTGCAACCTGTCCCACTACTCCTGTTTTGCTTTATTTGTTTCTATAGTATTTATCACACCAGATATACTCTCTGGTTGATGTTAGTTGGTAGTTGGTTGTCTGTCTTTCCCCTCTAGAAGATACGTGCCATGAGGGCAGAAAGTCCTGTGTGATTTGTTTGTGACTATATCCCTTCCACTTAGCATGGTGACTGGCACACGGAAGGCACTCAAGACATATCTTATAAATGGCTGAATGAGAATATAAGTTAATTAATCAGATTAATAAAGTTGCCAGGGACATGTTATTATGTCATTGATAAAGCTGTTAGTGTGTGTATGGTTTAAAATTGAGCCACTAATTCCATGCCCTGCTTTAGACTGGGTACACTCCTGCTGGTTAGCCCAGGTTGCTTCTGATTTGTCCATTTCTGCTTGCTTTTTAAAAATTCTTTTCCCCAAGTCTTTCTCATAGGAAACTGACCCAAAACTACTTCCGAAGGATTTTCTCTAATCCCTCTGCTCTCTGTTCAGAGCATAGGAAGCACATGAGCTGAGCCTGTACTCTGTCCAGCTGCTACAAGGCTCATCTTTGTGTATGTGCAATGATTTTCTCAACTTTGATTCAGAATGCAAGACCTGGAGGGTGGGGTCCAGACCCGTTTTCCTTCCTGTCTCTCATAGTGTTAAATAGGACTCTGGACTCCATGGCCTGGCTTTCGTTACAGTTTGGCTCTGTCTACAAGTAAAGCTACAAGATCAGAACATGAACAGCAATGGGAAGCATGATGATGTTCCCATGTGCTTGGGAGCTAGATTCCTAGACTAGGGACCAGCCGATCTTTATCAAGCAGGTTCTATAGTAAGGCACTGCTGTGAAAATGGCACGAGGTGCCATTTAACTGTAACTTGTAACTGCCATGCAGTTACAAGACCAATCCCCACTTTTGGCCTATTTGGGAGGAAACTGATCACAAATGTGAAATATACCCAGTGTATATTTGCTGAATTTAATAAGCAAGATCAGAATTGTTGCAAACATTGCAACATTTCATTGGAGGGGGAAAAGAGTGCTGGATTTAGTACTAGAGGACCGGCATTCTAATGTCAGGATGGGATTGTAGGCATAGGAGCCACAGAGCAGGGTTCAGATCCTGGATCATTAGTAAATCACATCCACAAAAGCCATATTTTATGCTATTGTTATAAGAACTACTGCTCGTGAAGATGGGCATTGAATAACAAAATTAAGAGGACACAGCTAGATTAGTTCATGATGATAGTCCCACCATTAGCATCCCAGCTTTGCCAGGAACTGTCCAGACATTGGACCCATCACATTGCTGCTTCTCAGGCCTCAGTTTCCTTATATATGAGATTAGAGGCTCATTGGGAAGGCTGAAGTCCTTTAACTCTTACCAGAATCCCAGATATGAGGGTTGTAGTCCAGGCCTTGTGACCTTGAACAAATCACTTCACTTTCCATGCCCATTTCCTCATCTGCAAAGTGGTCACAGGACGGGGCTGGTGTTCTCCAAGCTCTTTCAGCTTGAGAACTGTGATCCTTGTGGGAACCACTGAAGGACAGGCCAGAGCCTGGTTTCTCTAGTGGCATGGGAAATCAGGGTCTGAGAAGTTAGGATCAAAAGGAACAGCAGCAGAGGGCTAGGGAGGGGGGTGTTGGAGGTAGGGCCCAGGAGACAGGGAGGGTGGGAAAAAGGGCTTTCGAGAGAGCAGTGCCTCTAGAATTTGAATGGGAATCTTGTTCAAGTGCAGATTCTGAGCCAGTGCATCTGGAGCCATGCTTGAGAGCCTGCATGTCCCCCAAGCTCCCGGCGGATACAGCAGGTCCACAGATCACACAGTGGGTAGCAATGAAGAGTTTTCTTCCTTCCCCAGTTGAGCAGCTGAGCCTCTTGGAGAAGAATAGAAGCTGATCTCCTCCCCACTCATTCCTCCATGGTCCACCCCCCAAGACCCCAAAGCCAAGGATGTTTTTGCCATTGTTGTTTTCCCCCAGACCCACCCCCAAATGCACACACACTCACTCTTTGATGTCCTGGCCTCCCCCCACCCCCCAACTCTCATCAATACCGCCATCACTGGCCTTCACTGCAAAAGTGATTTTGGGGGAAAAGAATCTCACACCACCTTTTCCAGGCCCTTACTGTCTGGCAGTGACAGTCCCAGAGGAACGGGAAGTGAAAATGTCTACATTGCTGGAGAACGGTGATGTCATGTCCAGGTTTTCCCACTTCCATGGGTCGTCATTTCCCCCTAGTCCTGGAGGCTGGGGCTGCTGCTGCTCCCACCCCCACCCAGAATCAGAAGAAGGGCCTCCCACACAGTGTCCTTCCCATCTAACCTCTCCTCCACTCTGACACCCCCTGGACCCAGAGAACATCGCCATCCTGCCTGCCTTCACATGGTGGCCCAGAGGACAAATACTAATATTTGTACGGCTCTCAGGGATAATCAGTGAAGGCTGCATCCCCAGGCATCCCCCCCAGGGGTCTGATGATGTTCACACCTTGACTCTTCTGCAGTCCATTCCCCATTTGCTCACCAGTGTCCTGCACACTGCTTGAAAAGCATTGCTGAGCCAGAGCCCCCTCTTCCCTTCCCCTCTCCTCCATACCCCCTCCTCCCCTTCTTTCTAGGGAGGGAACATGTAGTCCAGGACAATTTGTAGTTTCAGAGGGAATGTTTCCTCCCCTCATGTGTCCATATAGCTTTCCACAGCCAGTGCCTTCCCCCCATCCCCTGACCCCAGGGGGAGTACTATCTGAACAGCCGTCTCTGTGGAAAGAATTCTAAGAAGACTTTGCTTGACTGAAGCAAATTAGAATTTTGCTCGGAGCAGGTTACACACCTAGACATTGTGTCTCCTCCATCTGCCCTGAGGGCTTACTCAGGCTACTTTCTTCCTCTGACATCCTCATGCTTCATAGAAATGGGCTTTCCTGGGCTGTGATGGGAGAGGGAAAGGGCTTGTCTGGGAGAGTGATTTATTGTTCTTAGGTTCTAGAAGGAGGAAGTGGAGGACCCTTAGAGGTCCAGTGGCTGGGAACCTTTCAACGTGAACAGCCAGAGGTTTCCGCACCCCGTGAAAAATCCGAGTCCTCCATTACCATTGCCTGGTAGAGAAATCTAGAGTGGTATTTTGTTCACCTGAGGACTGAGAGACTACAAATCTCATTTCTGGTTCCTCTCCCTTGGTTCTCGTTGGGGCAGCCTTCCCACACCCAGCGCCTGAAGCTGTAACTCACCGTTTCTCAGTTCAGATGCCTTGCATGGCTCCTTGTTTCCCTGCACTGAGAGCCCAGTATCTCCCATTATCCCACCTGGTCTGCTTGCTCCTCTGTACTCAGTCCCTTCACTGAGCACACATTACCTCTCCGGTATTCCTCACCGTGGGTTAATAAAAGTTCAGTTCACCTCCATAGTTGACTAGAAGCTCCCTAGTGAAGGAAACCACATTGCGTGTGCCACACACCCATCAGTGTCTGGTGTTTTCACTTTTAGGGTTTTGTGTGTGTTGTCGACCATTGGCATCTGATAAAAATGGAAGACTCTCTCTTGTGGACAGTGCACCTGTCCTCAGGCTCGGCACATGAGTTCAGGGGGTGCACACGAGTGGATTCCAGATCCGTAGTTTCTGATGTAGCGGCTAGGATGGTTGGCTGGGCAAGTAAGAGCTGCTCAGTACTTGTCCGCTGGGCACTGACTCTCCCTGTTTCCCAAACAGATTGCTCTGACCTTCTCCATCGTCTTTGGGGTCATCGTGTATCGCATCACAACTGCCGCGGCCCTGTCTCTCAATAAGTCCACACGATCCAATGTCCGGGTGACAGTGACAGCAACGGCAGTGATCATCAACCTTGTGGTCATCCTCATCCTGGACGAGATCTATGGTGCTGTGGCCGTGTGGCTCACCAAAATCGGTACTGTGTCACCAAACCCCATTTTGCCCCAGGCCCCCTCAAATGCAGTCAGTTCAACGTGCACAAGGTTTTTGGTGGTGGTGACTAAAAAGGAAGAGAAGGAACAGGGACAAAATGTTTTGTACAGTGCATTTTAATTGGGGAAATGAGGAAGTATGGTGATTCTGTACTTCCCCTGAGAATCATCCATGGGGTCTCTTCCTTTTAGCCCAGCCTAGAGACAAGACGGGTTGAATACTTCCTGCTACGAATTGCAGAGTTTTAGCCCTCCTCACTTTCCCAGGAGTGTTTAGAGTCGAGAAAGCTCTTGATACTTGAGCCCTGGGAGGGACTTATCTATCCCCATATTGCCGAGGCCCCAGAAAATCCACACATTCCCCATGCACTGAGCAGACTTCAAAGAGGCATATCAGACTTCCCCAGCTTCAAGCCAGTGAGAAAATGCGGTGGCCTCAGTATTCAGACGTGTCATTTGAGCTGAAACCTGCTGTTGCCTGAGTGCCACTTTTTGGCATTTGTGTTTATTAGGAGGGGGTGGGCTGAGAGCTGAGACCCTTTCCTCATAGCACGTACCCTGGGTGGCCTAGAGGTGTGCACCTCTTTCCCTGGTTGAATCTGGGCATGAGGACTTGTCAGCCTCTCACTAACCTCTGCAAAGTTGAATTAATGATATGAGATCTTTAATTCACTGACCAGTTAGAAGCTAGACACTTGATAGGCTGACCCCATCTTCAAAAGAGCCTCCCCTACTAAGAGGATCAGAAGATTCCAGAAAGGTTTCACTAATTCTAGTCAAAGGGACTCTTTCGGTACCTTTCCCTGGCCTGGGCTCTACTCACAGTGGGCATTGACTTTGGGTTTCTATGTGGCTCTAGGCAAGGTGCCATCTATAGTGGAGGTCTGTTCCCTTTACACATGTGCACGTTTATAAATGTTCTCTGTGTTCCTTCATAAGGTTCTCGAGAAAAGTCAGCAGAGGTTGTTGCTTTGATGTGTTTAGTGGCATGTGGGATTCTATGGAAGCACTTAGGGGGGCCCTCCAACACTCCTGGGGGCTCAGGGGAGGCTTCCGAGACAAGGACGTCACATTGGATTGCTTACAGTTAAGTGATCTTCACACAGGCAGGTACACAGGGAGGAGGAAGTGAACAGGAGGATAAGAGGTTCCTGGCAGAGGGAACAGAATGAGAGGGAGAAATCAGATCCCTCAGGATCAGGAAAGGCACGTGGAGAGGTGCATGTGGGCTGGGCTTGGATGATGGCAACGATGGGTAGAATTTTGGTGCCAGGGAAGGAGCTGAGAGCTCGGCCTATGGAAGAAGGAAAACACGAAGTGTGTCCAGGATGTGCAAGGAGCCCAGCATGGCAATTCCTTTTGGGTTTGTGGCACGTCCAGGGCACAGTGGAATAGGGGCTGGACCCAGAGCATTGACTGAGAGCTGAGTTTTCAGTGGAAGGCCTTGGATGGTGCTGAGAACTCTGCTTAATTTCATAGACAAGGAGAAAATGTTTGCTAGAGCTCAAAGGGTCATCCAATAAAAAGTACCCATCTTTCTGTCCTGCTCGCTGAACCAGCTGAGAAGTAAGGCAAAGGCCAAGATTTCACTTTTAAGGCTAAAAATGGCTATACGAGAGGAAGCAGCTTAGCAGGAGAGCAGATAGTCTTCCTAATACCAGATGAGAGACAGACTTCCCTGCCCGGGGCCGGCAGCAGAGGACAGGGGAGCCTGGGAAGTCTTAGGACATGGGGGGTGAGAGGGCCAGAAGAACACCTGCTTCCTGCAGGCCCTTAGCTCCCCAGAGGAAGGGCAGAGGAAATGGGTAGACGAAGAATACCAGTATCACCTTCCAGACAGACCAATGAGATAAGCTTCTGTCCCCCAAGAGGGGAAACGAGCGAGGTAGGGGAGACAAGGTGGGGCATGACAACTAAGCCCTCTCCCTCCCTAATATGGGTGACATCAGGAGTGGAAGGAAACGTTCCCCATTTCCCACAAGGGCTCTGACCTCACACCACTGGGGAGTTTCTGAAGAGGGTGATGAGATGGGAGCTGGATATTTGCAAAACTGTCCCATCAAGGACTTAGGATGCCCCTAAGAAGAGAGAGAGAGGAAGGCCTAATGCAAAAGAGAGTGTTGAATGTGTAGGCAGGAAGGGAGGAGGGAGGAGCAGGAAACCAGTGATGGTGCAGAAATGTCTCCCTGCTGCCCATCTGTATTACTTTATATCACCTGTCTTCCATAGCTCTAGAGACTGGGAGGCCTAGAAGCTGGAGTGTGGCCCACAGTCCAGACCTCACTAACAAGTATTTAGTGAGCACCTCCCATGCACAAGGCTGGGCAAATTCTCTTTGCATTTTGCTATGAAACACTTTCTACACTGTGAAGTTACATTCACTGTTTCCGATGGCACTCTCTTCCTCACCCAAAAAGGTTAGCCTCCTTCTGGCTGAGAAGCCAGGGGCCAGGAAGGAAGCCTGTGCCCTGGAAAGGCGGTGAAATTCTAACAACTCGTTTGTTCTTTGTGATAGTGATACTCATAAAGCAGCTTTAAACTTAAAAGAATTCCATTATCCCATTTCATCCTCACAAAAACTGTGTGTGGTCAGCAAGGCAAGTATTAGATCCTCATTTTACTAAGGTTCACACTCAGATTGTCCCTCTGAAATGCAAATACCTTTTGTGTGACGCTGACATGAGTTTCTTACTGTCTGGAGAGAAGTGGTGTATTGGGTCTCTGTGCAATAACCACGTGGGCCTCATCCCCAGATGGCTGCTTTTGTCTGCCTCACACTGGGTGTTCCCAGAGGGCTCAGAGAGGTGCTTTTGTATAGTGGAAGGGCTGTTGAATTTGGGAGCCCAGTGGAAGGAAACTTTGAGCTCTGGGCCTGGTTCCTTCCCCCCCCCCCCACCAGATGCATGGCATTGGGCAAACAGGGAGCTTTTCTGGAATGAAAATTTTTGGTCCGTCCTTCGTCATTTTCCTCCTTCCTGTCCATGGATCTCTGTGTGAGTTGTTGTCATAGCCTAAGGACTGTGCCGCTGTCTTTAGACCCTTTCTCTGGGCCTCTAGCTTAGAAATCCTACCCAGGCAGTCTTTCTCAAACCTTCTCCCTGGGCTGGGGGAGGGGAGAACCACTCCCATCAGCACCCCCAGAGAGCTTCCTTTTGGTCTTGGGTCAAATATCAACTAGCATTTGAGGCTCTTAGCCACCTTCTTCACAGTGTTGTCCTTCACCCTGGCAACCCAGGCCACTCACAGTTACCCGAGATCACCCTGTGTGTTCCCACCTCTGTGCTGTGCTTGGGCTGCTGTAGGCACTCCAGCAGCCCTCAGTAACCCTCCTTTTAAAGGACCTCGAGAGGCCTGCCTCCCCTATCCTTTTCAGGGCACTCAGGCCTCAGGGAGTTTCCTTACACCCGCTTCTGAACTGCGGTGCAGATCATGTGTTCCCTAGTCCATCCCCCGGATGTGGAATGTCTACTTTGTGCCAGGCACAATTCTGGAAACACAGCCAGAGACAAGGAAGACATGCTCACCGTGCTTACCCCCTAATAAGGGAAAGATAGGCATTGAGCGGGAACATTCCCCAGAGGGTGAGAAAGCAGAACAGTCACGTGCCCGTGGTGTGCGATATGGTCAGGTGGTCGGGAAAGGCCCGTGGAGGTGGTAACATGGTGGCTGAGACTGGGGCGGCAGGGAAGCACCAGCACACAGACTTATGGAGAGAGGTCGCTAGGAAGAGGGGACACCACACCACAGACTGGTGGCCCTTAAACTTGCAGGTGCAAGTAAGCTTGGGCGCATTATCTGCCCCACCTCTGTCTTTTCTCATTGCTAGACTCATGTCTGTGTTTACGAGTCTTAGACTAGATGAGGCTCTGCCAGGGTAAAAAAATTAACCTCAAAATCTCAGGTGCATGATGCGCAGTTGTTTATCCGTCCCTGCTCACGCTCCATGTCCGGCGTGGCAGGGCCGGGACCTCGGGCTCCCACAAAAGCCCCGTGCGGACGCCATGCTGGCTGTGAGACGCTGCGGGCCGGAAGCGCCTCCCTCACTTCCGGTCACGGCCCGCTGGCTGGAGCGGCCTGGCTGAAGAGCCGGGGAAATGGGTGGAAGTGCGCGGACGTTCTGCGAGCGGGCTAGGTCACTGCTGCTGGCGCCTGCCAGGCCTCCGAGCCCTGGAGGACAGCTGCTCGCGCTTGCATTTCTTTGTATCTGCTACATGGAACCTGCCTCCCAGTAGATCTTAGCATGACTTTGTCGATGCCTTTATTGGCTAAACCCATCTCTCTCTCCATCGGTGCCCTGGAAAATTTGTTTTCAAGGAATGCCCGTAGGCTTGGCATCCCGCAAGTCACCGTGGGTGGGTGCTACAGCGAGCATTTTTGCGTTGGGTATTTCCTACGGAGGAAATACGGGAGGATTTGAGGGAATTTTGAATGAAGAACGTACATGAAAAGTTGTCTTGATGGGCCAGTGATTGAGAGCTGCAACCAAGGCATCAGAAGACTTGACGTGTCCTTAATGACAGAGGGTGGGTGGGAGCCCACGAACCAATGGAGGGGGAGGTGCCCAGCACAGTGCCCAGTGCACCTACAGGCAGAGGTGTGGCTGCAGAGTCCCCCAGGGCTCTCTGGGGACAGAAAGCTGTGAATAATGCCACCTAATGGAACAAGGATTCTGCCGGGCTTAGGGGCTTCCTTTGCCATTCTCACGCTGGCTTAATACCCATCTGGCTTCTTGCCCCAGATCTCCTGATTGAAGAGGCTGTGATGACCGCCTTGCTCACCGGGTGCAAACAGCTGGTGTAAACAACCCCAACAAGTTCCCAAGTGTTTCCTGCAAGACTGGGTGGTGAAGACTGATTTCTTGGGAGCATCCCCCAACAGGCTCAGACACCAGGCTAATCCAAGGACCATTCTTGCCACAAATATTTGTCACAAAAAAACCCCCCAGAATTTGCTAACAGTTGGCTCCGCTGTGGTAGGTAAAGGCAGTGATTGTCTCCCTGGCTGCCATGTAACAATGGTCACCAGCTTGGGTGCTAGACACAATGTTATCTGGTGGCTGCACAGCAATGGCAGGGCAGGGAATGAGCTAGAACCTGTGGTGGAGGGATGGGGCTCCTGGGGAAAAGAGAATGAAGCTCAGGGCCTTGGCAGCCAAGGCCCTCTGTATAAGATGTGCAGTCTGTTTCAGTAGCATCAGTGATGAGTTTGTGAGGATCCCAGTAAATGGGTGGGACAGGACGGTCCCCAGTGATCTGTTCATTCTTCAGGGGGTCCCAGGTGGTGGTTCTAAGAAAGGGTCTGCCTCCGGGGATGGGAAACAAACCAGAGCTGACCAGGACATCAGGACCTTGGCTTCCCAGACAGGGTTCAGCTGTCCTGGGAGGCCAGGGGATGAGGCAAGGTGACAAGGGTCACCAGGTGGACGAGTTTGAGGGGTGCTTTGTTCCTAGTCTGTTCTGCTTCTATCCCAGAATCCCACGAAGTGGGTATCAACAGCAGATATGTGTTTCTTCTACCCTGGAGGCTGGAAGTCCGAGATTAAGATGCTGGCAAAGTTGGGGAGAGGTCCTGTCCCAGCCCACAGATGTATGGCTGTATCTGCCCATGGCAGAGGGAGTAGGGGCCTCTATGGAACTTCTTTAATCAGGGCACTGATCGCTCTCACGAGGGCTCCATTCTCCCAAAGGTGCCACCTCCTGATACCATCACATCCAGGATTAGGTTTTCAGCCTGTGAATTTGGGACGGACACAAACACGCAGACCATAGCAGCTTTCTCCTCGGGTCATGGGGAGATAGCATGCCTTTGAGGCAGCCAGCTCCTGAACTCACACAGAGGGAGCCGAACTAGTGTTCCTGAAAACCACAGAGTCTTCCCCTGGCCGATGTAGCCATGGGTCCGCCTTGGCCTGGAAGGGGAGCCTAGCTGCACTCTAGCTGTGGGCAGTCTTCTAGCTGGAGGCAGAGTGGGGGAGGCAGAGCTCACAGCAGGCTTCTAGAGCAAATCACCCAGGTGCCAGCTGCTCCTTTGTCTCAGGATCAGTCTTGATCTCTAGACCCACCACCTCTGCCTTCTCTTCTCCCTTCCAAAAATGTGTGCACAGTGCTGGTTGTGCGTGGAGCTGGGTAGTTCACCCTTCACTCTCCGAGGTACAGGGCTGGGCTTCTTGTAGGTGCTCAAAGAATGGTGGTTGTATCAACTCAGTCTCCAGTTCTCAAAATGGCGGTGTTTGTGAATTGTTTAAACACTGTGAATGTCCTGCTGTGTTGCTGCCCTGGGGCCCCTGAGGTGGGGCGGGGAAGTGAACAAAAGGAGGGGGTGGGGTAAAAGACCTGGTTTTAATGGAGCGCCCACCACCTGTGTGGGGTACTGGTGGGCATGGCACATACATTGTGCCACGGAATCTTCACCATAGGGCCAGGAATTGGTCATTGCTTTCATTTCGCTTCTGGGAAGCCTGAGGAGGTTTAGGAGCTTGGCCTGTGAGCACGTGGCTAGTGGTGTGTGTGTTGTGTGTGTGTGCGCGCGTGCACATGCCAAACACTGCTCTAAGCGCTTTCTGTTTATCAGTATGTTTATTCCTCAGAAGAGCCCCCAGGATGTCAGAAGTCTTAACATGTGCATCTTAGAGTAAGAAGACTGAGCCACAGAGAGATGAAGAACAGGCCCAAGGTCTTGGGGTAGTGGGGGTGATCTGGGTCTCAGTGCGGAGACCATGACGCTCTACTGTCTGGTAATATGTTGCTGTCCTTGTCCTCAGGAAAGTTCAGAGGTGTTGAGAAAGGAAAAGAAAGCACTGTGAGAGGCTCTAGATTGGTGTCAGGTGGTAGGGGTCTCTGGAGAGCAGGGGGACTCAGAGGGAACAAACCCTGCGTGCCCTGTCCCCTGCCTCCTAGACCCACATGCACGAGGATACCTGTGTAGGTTCACAGACTTTGGGGTCCCTCATGCGTTATTAAATTTAAAAAAATTTTATTTTGAAGAATTGAAATGCCTCAGTCTAAAATTTTGTATCCAGCTCTAAACTCTCCCCAGGGGAAAGTCAATCTATTACTATCAAGGAGAAAGAGAGAGGGAAAGGGAAAAGGGAGAGGAAGCTCAGCGCCAAAGGCTGTCAGGACATCGAAAATTCTTTAAAGAACATCTTGAACATTCACGGGTAGGTCTAATTTTTCATCAAATGTGGACAATGTGTGTTTTCAGAGTCAGGGGGAAGTGCTGCTTTGTTGGCTCTGAGCGCGGGGACAAGGGGAGGTGGCGTCACTGAGGCCTGAACCTGCTTGGGAGCGTACTTTCCCCAGGAGGGATACGTGTGGATGCATGTGGATGTGTGTGGGCAGGGATGTGTGCCTTCCTGGGATGGAGTTTGGGGGCGGGTGGAGATCGTAGTGCTGGTAATTTGAAATCTGGCCTGAGAGTTAGGTCTGCAGGGTCCATGCTCTGCCACCAGCTACAGACTCCCTGGGTGGCCTCAGGCAGTGGGGGAGGAAGAGCCTCCTGCCTGGCCGTCTGTGAGGCCAGGGGAAGGGTGTGGCTCCAGGGGATCCTGCCGCTGTCTGGGGGCCCTCTCGCTGCTGTGGTCATGAGGTCTTGTGAACGTTGTCTGGGAGGGACAAGGACATGGGAGGCTGCTGCTAATAATAAAAGGAAGCTGATCATGGTTATAGCCCAAGTTTGTGGCACAATTCATTCCAGTTATAGGAAACTATTATTAGTAACACACTACTTATAATAGTTTAATACAACTGGCAAGAATCCCTTTCCAAACTTGAGCTCTAACTATGAACATGTCTCTTTCATGTTTCCAGTGAATCATGGAAGCACTCCTCTCTCCTACTAGCAGGAAGTCCAATATATTCCTCTCCTCTCCTTTGAGGTTTCCAAGTACTCCGACTCAAGACTTAAGCCACAGGAAGAGAAAGGAATTTAGTGGGCATTGTTTGCTGTGTTTTCTCTCCAGACCCCTTCTCCCCCCTTCTTCACCAGGCCCTGTGCTCCCAAACCCAGCAGCAGATGGTTTCACAGGAGCTCCCCAACTCTAGCTTCCAGTTGGGTTCAGTCGACAGGAAGCCATGGAAGAGCAGGAGGAAGCTTAGCGGGCAGGAGAGGGAGTTGGGGCTAGTTCTCCCCTGCTTCTCCCTCATCTCTGGAAGAACTGCTCCTTTCCTAACTAAGGCTTCTATGGGATGAGTTCTCCCTCATGGTCCCTGTTGGCTTCCAGGGACACCATTTTTTCTTCTCACCCCTTTGCTGCTGTAAGTAGAAGCTTCATTAGACGCATGTCCTTTGAACATCTGAGGTGAATTATGTTTCCTGCGGGGATCTTTTTTTTTTTTTTAATTTTTATTTATTTATTTGACAGAGAAAGATCACAAGTAGGCAGAGAGGCAAGCAGAGAGAGAGGAAGGGAAGCAGGCTCCCTGCTGAGCAGAGAGCCCGATGTGGGGCTCAATCCCAGGAACTTGGGATCATGACCGGAGCTGAAGGCAGAGGCTTTAACCCACTGAGCCACCCAGGTGCCCCTCCTGCGGGGATCTTGACTAATAGAGGCAGTCGGGCCAACATCCTTGTTTAAATAGGGAAGTACCAACAGTATGTCCAGCCTTCCACTCTTTTGGGTCTCCCAGCCTCACACCATGGCTGTTGGATGCCAGCCCTGTCCCATCTGACAGAAGAGCCTGGGCCTTCGCTGAGAGGGTCCCTCCATTCTGCTGGTCCTGGGCAGCCCATTACTCCTCAGGGAGGAGACCCTCCCCTCCACAGTAATTACTGTGGAGGGGCTGTGGCTGTCAGGGTCCCTGCTTCCAGGGACTCATATGCACCTCTACCCCCCATCTCAAGAATGCTCTCCATCCCATAGACCAGATCAAGTATTCCCTTCTCCCCCTGGAAATCCACTCAAGGAGCATACAGCGTGTCCTCTTAAACTTACACAACACAGTAGACCTGATGCTACCCCTTTTCATCTCCCTCAAGGGGACGTTACCCTCAGCGACTCCACGGACCCTTGCCAACCCAAGTGATCCCCACCCCGACCTTCTAAATGGCCTCTGTCAGAGATTCTTAGTAACATGCTAGCACCTCTCTCACAAAAGAGGAGACAAATGTCCAGATTAAAGGCCTGCTACAGTGCTTTGCTACACTAATCAAAGCAGATGTTTGCACCCTTACTCTGCTTGGCGCTCCCCATACTTGATTTCTTTCAGTCTTTACAAGAGATGTTTAAGGAAGGTCCCATCTTAGGAGTTAGGACAGTGAGGCTCAGCAAAGGAAATCACTTGTCTGGGAACGCTGGGACTGAAAAGTCCTTCCCACCCAAGGTCTTCATCTGTTCTGTTACAGCCCTGTGACTTGTCACAGGACACAGAAGACCAGAAGCAGGAAGCCCTTGGGATATCTCCCAGTGCACCACCCTTATGGCTGCAACTTGCTCGAGGCTCTGGTTCATCGAAGCTGGAAGGTGGCTGGATGCTTTGAAGGATGATTCATAGTTGGTGCAGTGCTTCTCCCTGCTGGGGACGTGACCCTAGGGGGACAAGAGCATGGAGTTCCAAGGACTCCATGGGTCCAACTTTGAGCTCTTAGGTTTTCCTTCAAACCTGTTACTTCTCACCCATTTATTTGCTGTCTCAGGAACGGGAACCATCAACCACTCAAATGCTTATAGCCAAACCTGTGTGTCACCCTGCACCTCTCTCTCGCTCACTCTTTTTTTTTCCACACCCAGATTCCAGTCTGTTAAGTATGGCCCATTCCACCTTCAAACATACCCCAGATCTGACCACTGTTCACAGGTTCCATTGTAATACTGGTCATCTCTTGCCTGGACCGCTGTACACTCCTCTTTGGTCTCTCTGTTCCTACAACTGTCCCACCCTCCACACACACACACACACACACACACACACACACCTCATTTCCTGTGATCCTTTTAAAATCTAATCTAGCTCTCTTCCTTCCCTCTGCAGAACCCCAAGCTGACTTCCCATTGTGCTTCCAGTGAGATCTAAAGTCCTTTCCGTGGCCTGTGGAGGCCCACTGACCCACCCCTACCTTCCCCTCCAGCTCTACTGCCTACTAAATTCTTTCTCCTCATTCCAACTGCTCCAGTCCCTTGGGCCTTTCTGTTCCCTGTGCATCCGTAGACCTCTCCTGTCCACAGCCCTTCCCCAAGGCGGCTACCCGGCTCCCCCCCCCCAGCCCCTCCACACTGGCTTTGCAGGATCCCTGGGGCCTCAGCTGAGAGATCAGCTACCCAGAGGCCTTTCTTGACTGCTCTGGTTGAAACAGTCTTCCTGCCCCCTCTTCTTCTCGTCCCCTGCCTTTTATTCTCATTGCTCTCTAGAATGGAACATGTGTCTGTGCCCTCTCCTAGACCATCAGCTCCACAGGGCAGGGAATGTATTGGTTTGGCGACTGCTGTGTTCCCAGTGCCCGATGGCTGACACATAATAGCCCCTTGAGAAATATTTCTTGAATAGAAAAGGGATGAAAAAGATAAAACATTCCCTCTGAGCTGCCTTCCCTGGGAAGACGTGAGGAGATGGGCTAAGGTGGCATGACTCCCTTCCTACTCACTAGGATTGGTTTCCTGACCAGTGTGCTTGCGAGATGACCCACTAGTGTCATGGGAACCTTTGTGGTCCCACACTGGGCACACCTACCTACCTGTTCTCTCCCTGCTCCTCTCATTGCCATGAGGAGACAGTCCTCATGGTGCAGCTGCAGCAGTCAGATGGGGAATCCGTGTCAAGGGCCTGGACAGTCCCTGGCACACAGTGGCCCATGATGGGGCCCATCAATCTCTCTGCTCCCTTGCTTCCTCTTCCCCTGGAGCTCCCTGCCTACTTAGTCTCCTTCTTCCTTAAAATGAGGCGCCCTGGGGTGCTGTTACCTTGGGTGAAGCTGCTAGACAGCAAGTAGTTCTCCTATCCCTCTGGGAACTAGAGTCATCTTCCTGACTCTAGGGGCGGGGGGATTCCTTGCACTAAGATGCTCTTGTGGGCTGCAGGAGTATCTCAGGAGCATCCACCCTTAATCTCCAGTTCTGAGGCTCTCTGATCCTTTCAGCAATGCACTGGCTGCTTAATTACCCAGCTGGCTGGCCTTTCCTATGGTGATTCCCTCCCTTTTGCGATGGCACAGACAAGGCTGAGACACGCCTACTCGCGCTCCCACAAAAACACACTCAAATAGAGGGAAGGCCAGGGCTGGTACTACTTGAAATACACACTTGGACATCTCATTTCGTTTTGCCGCCATCGCTCTGTCTGCGCTGGCTGGGTGTCTGGGGCTCCAGGGACGCTGAGCTGCTTCTCAAAAATTCAGACCCTGCAGCTGGCATCCTCTTGCGGGCCATGCTCTTTTCATATGATTAGGTTGGAGCTCTGGGGACGTGGAATTCTGAGCTGGCCCCCTGGGACTAACTTGGGCTTTCATACTAATTATTTTCCAAGGCAGTTTACAGCTGGGTCATTTGTACTCATATTTTTTCATGACACAATGCTCTAGAGGTTTAACACTTCAGAGAAAAGGGGGCTTGGGTAACGGCTCAGTCCAGGAATCCGGTGCGATTGCCTGTCTGGTCCTGGAATAGCATCTGCCCTCTGCTGGAAATCTGCCTTGGCAGATTGGGAGGAGGTGAAACCCTCAGAAGACCTCTAATCAAGGCAAGGTGACTTTCTGGGGGACACAGGATTTTGGGAGCGAATAAGGATGGAGAAGGATTGCCTTCTACCCATTCCCATGGTCTCCACATTGATGCCCTTCCTGCACCCCTATAGCCTTCACAGTCTAAAGGCACTGTGTTTGGAGTTGCATGAATCACGAGGCTCTGGGCTGTTTTCTCATGGGCTCAGCTTCCGCCCCCTCCAGAGATCTGTGTCTTATGAGGGGCTCCTGTCAGTGGCCTGAACTGCAGATTGTTCTTCTTGGCCTAAAGACATCATCTCCATCCCAAGTAGGCTCTGGGAGAACTTGTTCTATCTCTTGAGTCATGTATTCTTTGTTGTAGACGGATGAGGCTCCTTGTGTTGGCCACTGAGAGAGATCCAGCAGTCCGACTGAAGCCTTGGGCTTTGATACCCCCCACCCCTGGTTATCTGCGTCCCTGGGGGGTGTTCCCTGGAAGGCTCAGCAAAGCCCAGAAAATGGCTGCAGAGCTTCTCTGAGGCGGGAGCATCCAGCTGATTTAGTGGCCTATCAAGGGGATTTGGATTGTTTATTGGAAGTGCCCATTATTTATGGTGGCCCATGGCCCTAAGAACACAGGCAAAGGCTGTTTTTAGAACTAGAACTAATAAATAATAACCAGGCCCATGATTTATCAGCTTGGAGGAAGGGAACCACTCATTTCCAGTTGGAGTGAAGCATCCCAAAAGGATAGGATTCTCTTTCCCAAGAACTTGGAGGAAATTCCTGTAGGGATTGGGAGATCGGAGCACAGAGAGTTCCAGAGAGATTATAAAAGAAAATCAAAGACACGTGCCTCTCTGTACCTCATCCTTAATCCCCTTCTAGCCACATTTACAAGACAAGTTTTCTAAATTTTCAGCTCCTTAGACCTGATTACTCATTTTTGGGTGAGATAAGTTTTAATTTTCTTATCCCCCAAATATTTTAAAAGGAGAGACAAGAAGTGATTGTTACTGTTGAATTGGCTGCCTCTGCTACACTGGGCAAAGGCTCAAAATCCCACTGAAAACCTTTTCCTTCCCCCCTCCCTTCCCTCCTTACCCCCTTTTTTTCCTTCTTCTTTCCCTTTCTTTCACTTCCCTTTCCTTCCCTTCCCTTTCTTTCCTTCCCTCTGTCCTTCCTCTTTCCCTTCCCTTCCTTCCTTCCTTCCCTCCCTCCTCCTTCTTTCCTTCTCCCCCTTCTTCCCTTCCTTCCTCCTTCCTTCTTTCTTCAACAGGGAAGTTAAGGAACATTTCTGCTGGATGCCTCTGCCCCTCCCCCATCACTTACATTTTCTTTTTTGGCAGCAGCTCTGCCTCACCTCCTGCCCCCTCTCTGCCCCTCCCATGTCAGGGGCTATAGCCCTTCTGGATCCTGCATCCAAATCCAACACCCCCATTTCTTATTTGTGGGTAAAGTGGGGAAATTTAAATTAATTAAATGAAATTGAAATTGAAATGAGGGAGATTTTACTCTTTTGGCTGTTGCTTTCTTTTAACTTCATACCCACAGGCAATGGTCCTCCCTTGGAATGCTACAGGGAGTTTTTATTAAATGTTAAATATTTTTTCATTATTCCAAATCATATTTTTTTCATGTCACTAATTCGTTCATTCAATAAATATGCCTAGTCGGGCCCATCTGCTGCACAGGACTTGACTGTGCTCATTGTAGAAAAGCCATCCACACTGTGCGTGGCGGGGCCAGGGTGGCGTGGGGCAATGGAAGGCCAAGGTTAACAGGTACATGGGGGTTCAGAGTTAGGAGATCTTAAAATGGGAAGTGACATTAGAAATGGATGGTAGGCATTTCTTGGGCCTCAGTGTTATTTCCTTTTGTCAAGGAAAATAGGAATCAGACTAAAGAAGGATCTTGAGCCCAGTGAAGATTTGAGAGGCATGAATCCAATAGGGACACACCGGCCTCTTTGTCAGGCAGACATCGTAGAGGGGAGGGAAAAGCCCTTATAGGTGACATATCTGTGGGGCTTTGCTAATGTCCTTAAACACAGTGTTCACTGTGAGTGGTGAGTACAGACCGTCATCCAAATGCTTGCTGGGCAAGGCTGTGTGGGATTGGCCGCCCTTCTAGCTCATGGGGCTGTGCCTGTGGCCCTGTAGGCATGGCAGGAAGGAGAAAACCACAAAGCCGTCTGCCAGCTGAGGGATAGCACGGTAGACTTTTCCAGCTTCATCTCCTATAAAATTATGGCAATGTCTCCAGATTCCCTAGCAGACAATGTTTATTTCCAAAGTTGTCTGGGGGACTTCAAGAAGTGTGGGCTGGGAGTTCTGGGGAGGGGCTGTTTGATTAGATCTTTCCAGCTATGTGCCGACAGGGTCACCTACTAGCTGTCCTCCCCACTGGTTGGTAGAGAGTACTCATTAGTCAACATGAAAATGATGCCCAGAACCTTAGGGTCTGGAGTTATACACAAACCCCTGGCCACAGATGGCCCAACTGTGCTGCAGAAGGCAGGGCTGCCAGCTTGGAGGAGATGACGGCATTAGAGGACGCTATTTAGGACAACAGGAGCTATTGTTTATTGAGGTCCAGCACTTGCCTGGTCCTAGGCTGAGGGCTCTGTCAGCATCCTATGCTGTCTTTAACAACTTGTGGAGGAGATTTCGGTACCCTTCCTCTATAAGTTCAGTCCTCTAACTACACTCTGCATTTAAAGTCAGGTGTCTCTGATACACAAATCTGTCCCTACGGCCATCTCTGGAACAAAACAGCCAAGTAGTCACTGCCATCAACATACAGCTGAGCCCAAAATAACTTGACTGGGTGCTCTGTAGGTTCAGCTTGGCCTGCAGGCCTGCTTGAGAGCTAGGCAAACTTAAGTAGACTTCAGGATGATAAGGCTCCCGGAGAATGAATCAGTTTTCAGTGTTGCTGGCTGCCTAGGGATGATGCCATGTTTCTTAGGGTTCACAGGGGCTAGGACATGACTAGAGGATGAGTAGCTCTCATTTCCCCAGGCCTTAAGGAGAAATCTGGGCCAGGATCACAATTTTGATAGTAACACTATGGTGTCTTAAGCTTTCTGGGGTTCTCAAGGCCCCTCCCAGGGCTCTGGGTTCCCAGGGGCTGACATCTGCCTGCAACAGTCTCCTCAGTAGATCTCTGCTCATGCTTGGACCATCGCTGATGCTCCTGGGCATCATCTCTCATCCTTAGGACTGTGTTCTAAGATTGCAAATGAATGAGGGGCTCACTGTGCTTTGTGGGAAAACAGGTCATGGAAATCCCACATTCTTCTCCCAAAGATCCCCTTGATGAGAGGGGAGAAGATTCCTTGCCACTCACAGATTAAGTCTTGAAAAGACCTGGCAGTTTGCAAAAGGCTTCCCCAGAGACCTTGGTAAAGGAAGCTCCTCGCAGGAAGGATAGAGTCATCATTCATCCTGGCAGCCCCCAGCTGGGGCTCAATGAATGCGACCTAAGCACTCAGAAATATTTCTTAGGTCCGTGTCCTGTGGGCAGGGTGTGGCGGGTGGGGAGGTGGAAGAAGAGGTGTGATGGAAACAGCAGTCCAAGGTCCTGATTTCACAGTGTGGTGGTGTCTCTTTGGAGACAGGGGGATCTGGGTTCAGACCTTAACTCTTAGGTAACCCGAACTTACTCCCTGTGTGATCTAGAGCAAGGCTCTCACTTCTCTGGACCTTGACTGTCTCTCTTTGTAAAAGTGAGATGTGCTACCCCCCTTGCATAAGTAGGTATAGCACACATGTCCCTTTGGCCTCCCTGGAGGTCCCCACAGCTCTCTGCCTGCAGGCGATCTCCGGTTGTGAGCTCAGCCCCTGCGCAGGACGAGGCGGAAGTGCCGGGGAGTCAAGTCCAGTGGTACCCTTTACCCAGTGAGGGACTCCACTTGCTCGTTCCCCAGGGTAGTAATTATGAGGGGTGTTTCACAGTCTCTTACAAGGTCCCCAGGGGAACTGAACCCCCATTGCCTGTGGCATTCAATTGTTCAGAGCACATCTGTGCTGCCCTCCCTCCCTTCTCTGTCTCACTGCCGCACTCCCTCACCAGGCTTCCTGGGAGCACTTCCCAAATAGATTACTTACTCCCAAACTACTTACTTCTTGACATAGCAGGTAACCCCGACTAAGACAGAAGATCAATGAAAGGTCCTGTTGTGATTTTTGGAAGGCATGGAGGTAGGTCATTAATACTGAGAAATATAAAATACAGTAGAAGAAAAAGAGATTACCACCCTCTGAAGTCATCGGGGAAGGCTTCGGGGAGGACATTAAGGCAACATTTGATCTGATTGTGACAGGATGTGAAGGATTTGTACATAAGGGGATGGGTCCGGGAAGGGAATATCAGAAGAAGAAACCGAGTTTCACATCCACTTTTCCAAAGATGCCTACTAAAGCTACGTGTGAGTCAGGTGGGCAGACACATCAGACAGGTCCGTGCGCTGACCTCATCGGGGTGGCACAGGGCCTCCCGGCTGGCATAGTCATGGTGCTTTGGCCCTGACCTTGGCACACTTTCAAGTACACGATGCAGGGCTTATGCTTGTTTTCTGCCCCTGAAGTGTAGCCCTGTCACCTCTTTGCCAAGCCGTTTGTCACGATCCGTGAATCCCCAGCAAACACTGCCCCTTTGTCCACCAGAATATCCCTCGGGTCTCAAGTCTTCTGAAGGCATCAGAGAAGTTCCTGCCCAGTGTTTCTTAGGGTTCTTGCGGGATTATGTGCCGACTCCTCTGCCTGAACCTCATAGGACTCACTGGGGCTGTGTCCCCTGATTTGGAGACATTAGGCTTGTGTTTGTTTCGCATATCTGATAGTCCATCATCATTTGAACGTGTGAATGCAAGGTGCCCCGGTCGTACGGATGCAGGCTTTCCTATCGGAAATGAAAGAGACAAGAAAGAGGAACTGTGTTGTGGTGCCCAAGACAAGTCTTTGCTGCCTGTTGACTGTAGTTCATTGGTTAACAAGGCTTTTTCACCAGGGACTTTGGTTCAACTAGAATCTTAGGGAAGTGGCAATCACACAAGTAAAAGCAGAGTTCCCCCTGATGAGGTAAGCGTGGTTGGAAGAAGTTCTGCCCACTCAGATGGGATAAGAGGAGGGAAGTGGAGGGAGAAAGGCGATGATTATGCATACCCTTTGCCTTCTGTAGCTTCATAGTACCTGGCAATCCATTTGGGACCTCCCAGATGAATTCAATTCTAATGTGCCAGAGACCGATCTCTTGGTTTCTACTCTGAAGGAAGGAGAGTTGAGAGACAACAGCTCATGTAGTCGGGATTAAAACTCTGAAGAGGTGAAAAATCTGTCTCTTGGGGCACCTGGGTGGCTCAGTGGGTTAAGACCTCTGCCTTTGGCTTGGGTCATGATCCCGGAGTCCTGCTCAGCAGGGAGCCTGCTTCTCTCTCTCTCTCTGCCTGCCTCTCTGCCTACTTGTGATCTCTGTCTGTCAAATAAATAAATACAATCTTTAAAAAAAAATAAATTTTTCAGTCTTATAAGCTTTGCTCTTTTCTTTCAGAGGTTCCAAAAACAGAACAGACTTTTGAAGAACGACTGATACTCAAAGCTTTCTTGCTGAAGTTTGTTAATGCCTACTCGCCCATCTTCTATGTGGCCTTTTTCAAGGGGCGGTGAGTATAATGGTGTCACACGTGGAAGGGCAATTTGTCCCTAAAACTGGGTCCCCAGCTAGAGTCAGCTTGTGCCCACTGCCAATGCACACCTTCTTCCAGCCCCACTGCATTGTTCGTGAAGTAGTGGCATTAGTGTTACATCATTTTGGATCAGAATCTTCAGATTGTGATAACCAGGGAAACTATGCAGATTTGAACCTGGGCTCCAAAGGGAATCTCAGAATAAACTGGGACTCCCAACTTTGAGCATGAGATAGGAGGGAATTTCAGGTCTGGCAAGTGGCTCGTAGGTCTTGCAATGCCATTCGGATACTAGCTAACTTGAGTTAGCACAGACATCACAGGTTAAGGGCACAGTCTCCCACGAGACTGCCCTCACTCCAGATACGAGCTGCAGGCTCTGGGGTACCTGTGCCACTCATGATTCAGACCATCTGGCTACGACCACTAATGCCTCAGCTTTGCTCATTCTCTAGAATGACTCACAGAACTCAGGGATGTCCTATACTTAAAATTACGGTTTTATTACAGAAAGAGGGTACAAATCCAAACCAGCAAATGGGAGAGGCACATCGGGTGAGGTTTAGGAGGATCCTAAACAGAAGCTTCCAGATCCTGCAGATGCATTAATTTTCTGGCTCATTGATGTGTCCCACCACCCAAGAAGCTCATTCAAGCCTCTGTGTCCAGAATTTGTAAGGTTGCAGTACGTAGGTCTGATTGGTTGAATCATTCACCATGTAACTGGGCTCTGCTTCCACCCCCTGCCCTCTCCTGAGGTTGGGCTGCTGCTACCTGGATCAAAGGCCCAACCCTCCACTCACACAGTTGGTTTTTGTGGCATGGCCTCCCCTATCCTGAGTAATCTCATTAGCATAAATTTAGGTATAGTCCCAGGAGCCCACCATGAATAACAAAGAGAATCCACTGGATGAAATTCTAAAGATTTAGATGATTCTCTAAGAACCAGCAACAAAGGCTAGTCAGATTCTTTTCTTTATTATGCAAAATGTCTAGATGTAAAATCACTTCCGATAACTATTTCTCATGGTCAGATCAGTTGGCTGCCTATAAGGAGATTTCCCAGTAGGCATTAACTTTGTCAGGAAAGCTTCCCTAAGACTAACATCTCATCAAGCAGGCATCCCTAACAAGAGCTACTATTGTACGTATTTGATAGTTTCTTATAAATAGGTTTGTGACAAAACCACAACCCCCTTCCAGGGATCTCTGCCCTTGACCCTTATGAAATTAGAGTAGCAGAGAGACTGTTCATATTAATGGATATATACCCCATTAGTGCTTTCTCTCTAGATTTAATATCAATAGCAAGTTTCATACATAGATATTCTAGGCCAAAAACTAGGGTCCTGACCCTCTAGATAAATCTGTGGTCTGTTGAAAGAGATGGTATTGTCAACAGCCCGTGCAATGAGTTGCCATCAGAGAAATATCAAGAAAGTGTCGGGGAAATACTTAATTGTGAACAGAGACAAAAGACTTCACAGAGAAGGAAAGATTTGAGCTGAGCCTTAAACAGATGGGTAGGATTTCCACAGGTGGATGAGGGGTAACAGTTCAAGAAGGAGTCTTCTCATTACCTGGCTGGTTCCGTGATTGGCTTTTTCCTCTCGACCTCCCCCCTACCTGCTCCGTCTTCTTGTCTTCCAATAAGGTAGAGCCTACTTAGAGGAGGAAGGAGGCTGGCTGTTTCTGTGCCTTTGCATGTTCTCAGTAAGAAGTTTGGATTTTTCTTTTCTGATCCCAGGAATCGCTACTTGCGACTTTGGCCTGTCTCCCCTCCATTTCCTGGGAGATCAGAAGCTCCCACTGAGGAGCTGTGATCAGAACTCAGTTCTTGACATTAGTTGAGGGAAGAAGGTGCACAGATAGTGCACTTAGGGATAATCTAAACCTCATGGTCTTGAGGATCAGAAATTGTCACAGATGCCCATACATGGGACCTTCCCAGCCCCTTGCCAGCCCCAGCCTCAGCCCCTGTCCCCTGGAACTCAAGAGGTGAGCCCTCGATGATACAGGTGACAGCTAGCCGATAACATGGTATACACGCCCACCCCTGGGTGATTTAGCGTCCATCCTGGCCAGTTCTTTCCACGAGGGTATTGGCCACTGCTTCATCCACTCAGAAGACAGGCCTTCCAGCAGCTCTGCCTTCTCCTTCCCTAACTCTCCCATACTTCTGGACTTCAGGTTCGTGGGCAGACCTGGAAGCTACGTCTACGTGTTCGATGGTTACCGCATGGAAGAGGCAAGTACAGCCCGGCTGGTGGTGGGTAGGTGTTGTTGCCCTCCCACCCCCCGCCCCAGCCCCAGTTGTGCCCATCCCCCCTGGCAGTATGCCTCACTTCTTACCCTTGCTTCTCTGAGCTCCACTTGGTCTAACCAGTCTTCTGTGATCTTCTTTTCTGGGCAGTGTGCTCCAGGGGGCTGCCTCATGGAGCTCTGCATTCAGCTCAGCATCATCATGTTGGGGAAGCAGCTGATCCAGAACAACATCTTTGAGATCGGAGTCCCGTATGTAATGAACCCCTCTTCCTCCTCCTCTCTCCCCGAAGGGCTGGACTTAGAGCACCATGTTCCCGGCTTCCTCCTGTCAGAGAGCCTGGTTGTTTACTCCGGGTGGATAGTTTTCCCCATGAAGCAGGGCCCCTCCCACAGGGCTTGTTTGCCTTGATCTGATTTGGGAGGTTTGAGGCTTAGAAAGATTCATAAGCACTTGCTGCGGTAACATAATGGCTAAGTGGCAGAGCTAGGAGTCAGGTAGCTTGGACCTCGAAGTGTGAAATACATTTAATGCTCACTGTCCTCCCACTGAATAAGTAAAAAAAAAAAAAATCTCATCATGGTGGATATAAATGAACATGAAAATTTGAAATATTGTGTAAATAGTTTAGAGCAATTTCCCTAAGGAGCTGTGGGATATGTGATCTTAGGAGGGAAGGATGCAGAACCGGTAAAATCCAGACTGGATCTTCACATGGATCTTCTCTCCCCTCCCATGTGGTTTGATACAGATTTTATAGAAGGACCTCTTTCAGTTAAGTATTTCATGGAGATAGTCATGAGAAGAAATGGGGACTCACAGACACTGGGTCTAAAAGAAACGAAAACTCAATAATGAAAATCTACCTTCAGGTCAAAGAAAAATATAAGCCCCAACCCCCCACCCCATTTTGCTTTTTCTATTATTTTTTGGTGTTCACGTACCATTTTAGGTGGGGTTTTTTTTTGTGTGTGTGTGTTCACATACCAGTTTAGGTGTTTTTCTGCCCTTACTCTGAGACAGTCTCAGGAAACCTTGGGTGTGTGCTTTTCTTGGAGGAGGATGGGTAAGAATGTCCATGTCTGGGCGTCTCTCACCTCCCTGCTTAAGCCAGCCTCTAGTCATCAGTCAGGATGTGATCACTTTTGAGAAACTCCGCCCTCTGAAAGTGTACCCAGTTCCTAGCTTTCTGATCGAAAGCCATTCGGAGATAGTCAAGCGAAGCTGGTGAAACACATGGTCACCGTTCTCTAAGAGCTTACCATCTCAGAGAGAGACCACATTTGTTATGGATAAACATCCAGAAAATATACAGACCAAGAAAAGATGTACCAAGCCACATCTGGCTCCTTTGAAGCTACCAGAGCAGCCCTTCCACTCCTGCTACAAAGGAAAGTCTCCCTTCTCCTCCAGACATCTGGGGAAGACACCTGTCCTTCCAGTGCATCATTACTCTGCTCTGGATGGAATTGTACACAGCTTGCAGGCATGAGACTTAACGTATCCCTTGATATCTGCTCTACCACTTAGTCCATTCACTCTGGACCCAGAGGCCTTTTATAGAGGATAGGAGAGACAAGAGCTCAGGCGTATGTTTGGACAATGTATTGGCATGTCCCCCCACCCATCAACTCCATTGGCTCCAAAACAGATGAAATTAACACACGGTTGTTTCCTTTGAAGACTCAATTTTCTTGTTTATGCTTGATGTGTGTTTCATATGCCACATGTTAATTGACGGCAATTGCACGGTGACTCATAAAGCTGTGGGCAAGTCACTTCTCTAAGTCTCGCTGTCCTCCTCTCTAAGGTGTTCTCATTTCAGCTCTGACATTCAGTGAACCTCTTCTCTATTCAATGACACTGGACACTGCTGCTTCCAAATACAGGTCACTTCTGTTTCAAAAGATTGTTCCTCATTTCAGTTTCTTGTCTGCTAGAGGACACATACAGCATAATTCTGTAGTTCATTTCATATATATATATATAAACTATATAAGATATGTAGTTAATCATACTAATAAATATATAGTTAATCCCTGAGGATTTAGAGTAAAAATTCTTCTACCAGGCCCCAGTGTCTTTTATCTCCAGAGCTCTTTGTAGTTCTGCAGGTTGTTTTCTGAGTTTGGCCACATGAAATCATTGTGATGGTGATTATTGGGTTTTCCACTCCCTACTCAGAGCCCCCTCTCAAGAAATTGGACCCCACCCAATCCAGAGTTCAAGCATCTGGCAATACCCTTATGTGGGACACCATTGAGAAACATGACATAAGCAAGAGAATAAAAAGGAGACTTTCACAGTCAAGAGAGACATGATGGTTGAACCTGGCAGTGAGGAAGGAGAGGTATAAATTACAAAACTTAGACTCAGTGGTTTTGAATTTTGTGGTGGAGGTAGCTCATCTCAGTAGGACAGAGATTGTCCAACAGATCTGGATTTAAATTGAAGCTTTTAAATATACTCACTCTGTGACCTTGTTAAAGTTATCCTAAAAAGATCTTCATGGGGGCGCCTGGGTGGCTCAGTGGGTTAAAGCCTCTGCCTTCGGCTCAGGTCATGATCCCAGGGTCCTGGGATCGAGCCCCGCATCGGGATCTCTGCTCTCAGGGAGCCTGCTTCTCTTCCTCTCTCTCTGCCTGCCTCTCTGCCTACTTGTGATCTCTGTCAAATAAATAAATAAAAATCTAAAAAAAAAAAAAATCTTCATGCACCATGGCTTATGTAAAAATAAGTTGGATGAACAGTTAGATGAATACCTAGCTCTCTAGAAAATAGAAAATATGGAGTCCAAGAAAGGAGGAACCATTCTTCGGGGTTCCAGGCAGCCTGGGGGTCCTGAGCATCATTACCTTTATGTTTTTAAGTGATGCTTTGTGAGTGTTGCAAGTCCAAGAATGAGATTGAAAAGACCAAGTCAGGAGCACTATCTTTCTCTTTTGTTCAGGGCCTAGTGGGTTTTGATTCCTATACCTTCAGATTCTTTCCCCAGAGGAGATAAATATTAGTCTTAGAGGGCAGATTTGATTTTTAAAAACAGAAGCAAGTCTGAGAAGTTAGGTGATTATACTAGTTAAGAATACTTGGGATGAAAAAATGTAAGATTATACAGTTAGAAGATGTTTATCATCTACTTCTGAAAGTGATTTTCTAAGATTCTTCCAAAGAAAATTTTGAAATATTAAAGACTATCCAATTGGCTTTTATCAGTAGCCAGTCAACAGCAATAATTTATTTGTCTCCTTGAGGGTGAAACATTCTTATTAGAGTCTGTGTGTGGGCGTATCTTGCAAAAAGTACTGTAACCACAGTTTTGATGCCCTTGAGAATCTTACAGTCCAGTAGGTTTCTTGTAGAACATTGTTTCCCAACTTCAGTGATTTGTGCACTAATGTTTGAAGTTCTTTTTCCCTCTGTACCTACCCAAACAGCTATCAGCATATTCATTCCCTCAAGACCAACTCACTTTTAAAATCCATTTCTGAAAACGGAAAACCAACGCCACCAGCTACCAGGAATTGCAAAGCACAGTAGAAAGAAACACGATCGAAGTAAACCCTATTAATTAAAGAACCTATGACATTGGCCTGAGATCTGCATTCTCTCTCTGATAAAGGAAAACTGTGTGGGCCCCGGGGTGTTGTTAAAGGCATGCCAGCGGCAGACCGGGCTTTTCTCCCCGACCACAGTCTGAGGGGCTGAACCAGAGCAGGGAAGGAAAGAACTCTGCCAGATGCTCTCATGAGATGAAGGCCAAGTGTAGCGACCTCCAGAGGTGTCCCAGTGAACTGCAGGTGCAAAGTGCATGTTGCTCCGGAACGTTGCTCTCAAGCAACAGCATCACCTGCTGATCCCACTGGTTTTCACAAGGCTGGGACAGATGCAGGCATGTCTGTGGATACCGTACACCTCCCCTGTGTGACCCAGATAAGCCTCGCCAGCTCGCTCAGACTCTCCTTTGCTACCCCTTGAATCTCGCAGGTGCCGGATCTGCCCCGAAATCTGCAGAGCCGTGCAATAGCCTGGCTTGTCCAGGCACCTTCCCCCAGGCATTCCCACCTGGGCCAGAACCGATTCCAAGGCCCTGGGGATAAAAGAAACACAGTGCTTCAAAGGGATGCAGTAAAGCTGGGAGTAGTAGGCCCTTTAAGGGCAGCTCTGCGACTAATTGAGGACAGGATAATAAATAAAACTGGGTTGCGTGATCTGGCCTTGGACTCTCCCCACTCAGCAACCCCAGGCTCCTGGGGCCTAACACAGTTGTGACAGATGCTTTCCAGAGAGGCGTTGGATGGTTTTAAACATCACAGGCCCCAGAACAACCCTCACTGGCAGCTCCCTCTGGGATGACTTCCAACATGGCGGGCGGTGTGGCAGAATGGGATCTTGTGCTCTTTATTACCGGAGTCCCCTGACGGGGGTTCCCATTCCCTCCCCTGCCACTGCCCCCCCGCATGTCCTGCCTTTCCCACATGTGTTTGTGCAAGATAGACTTTGCATCCGGATCGCATGGGGCCCCTGACACAAGCCACCCCACGTCCCAACTTCTTACCATAATTTTATCTCAGACTTCGCTCCAATCTTCCTTGAAGCAAAATTGGAAATGGGCCTTTTTAAAAAAAATATTTTATTTATTTATTTGACAGAGATCACAAGTAGGCAGAGAGGCAGGTAGAGAGAGGGGAGGAAGCAGGCTCCCCATGGAGCAGAGAGCCCAATGTGGAGCTCCATCCCAGGACCCTGGGATCATGACCTGAGCCGAAGGCAGAGTCTTTAACCCACTGAGCCACCCAGGTGCCCCAGAAATGGGCCTTTTATTATTAAGAAGCATTTTTTTTAATAAGAAAGAAAATGCTATCTTTTTCGAATGCCAGATTCTCTCCTGGGTAAATTCTGAGGCAGACAGAGCAAATCCATGAATACTCCCACCAGTAAACTGTCCCCCATCCCTATTCTTACTAAAAACACCAGATCACATCCCGAAATAGTTGTAATGTACCTTGGACACGGCCAGCAAGATTTTATAAACTTTCTGCTTTTTTTTCCCCTAAATGTGATAAATACTACATTTTAAGACATAAAACAGTCTCTCTTTAAAGCCATCACAGGCGAAGGAGGTCTGTGTTCTCAAAGACAGTGGAATCTGGCCATGAATCAGAAGTTTAAGGAACATATTTGAACCTTGTTAGGTATGGAGGAAAAGAATACATAGCTCAGAGGTTGCTGTGTTCCTCTTCTTTGGCCCATTTAGGGCTTGGTTCTGCCTTCTCTGATAAGGCTTGAGCCGTGTGGAGCCTGAGTCTGAGGAGGGCTGCCTGCGACCCAGATTCCTGTTGCAGGAAGGCCTTAAGGTATGACAGACAATCACCATGGTCTTGGGGTGAGCCCACGGGGCACAAGCAAAGGAAAGGCTCTGAGCTTTCCAGACAGTTTCTCAGACCTGTCATTAAAAAGGGACGGAAAAACGGCAGAGCAGATGAAAAGGACAAGGGGATAACATCAAAGGAGTTATTTTAACAAGCGAGGGCATCATACGGTCGGAATCATAATATGAAGTTTTCCTAACGGCCCATCTGTATGTTATACAATTTGCAGGATTCCTGTTAAATCCTGTTCTCGAGGGACTTTATTAATTTTTTTAATGCTCACTGAGATCTGCAGGAGGGGAACTTTTGGGAAGGAGGGGTGTATAAGAATTATTTGAGGATTTTTTTTTCCCCTCATCATCTTTGACCTCCCCACTGTGACTGAAGTCGTTCCTGAAACTCCCCTTTTGCCCTTCCCTTGCCATATGGGCTTGCAGTTGACCTTCTGTTCCTACAGTGGCTGCTTTCTTGCCCTTGGAAGGCTCCACTCCCTCTCCTCATCCCTTGATGTTGGTATTCCTTCCCTGTGCTCCCTTCACAGGTGGGGTTCATTGCTGGGGTTTTGGTTCCTCTCTCCAGGATGATTCTTATTATTGTTGGCTTCTACCCAGACCTGTTTTAAGGGCTCTAGACCCATGTATAAAATGCTTACTAGATATCCCTACTTACTTGTTCCATGGGATCCTCTTCCTCAACCATTCCTTCTCCCCTTCCTCAAAATGGCCTCTTCTCTAGTGTTCCTGTCATAGCAAACTGTACCACCATCCACACCCATTCCGAAGACCCCAGAATGGTCCTTATTCCTCATTCTGCTTCCCTTCCCAATTATGGGTCACTACCAGCTTCTTAACTCTGTTTCCTGAGCTCATCTCAGTCTGTCCTCATGTCCACTGTAGTCACTGTGGACTCTGTGGCCATAATCTCTCATGTCACCTGCTGCCTAAGATGGCTGACAAAGCCTTCCATGCTATGAACCTGCACTACCTTTTAACTCTTCTGTTTTTTCACTTTTTCTCTCCCACTGTCTGCTCTGAGCATTTTGAACTCCTTTCAGTCCCTTCTCTGAGCCATTTTCATATTTGCCTTAAGCCATTGAACAAATATTGCACAGATAATCTCCTCTTCCTAGAACACACCTTCTCCCTCTTTCCCATAGTTCTGTCATCTTTTATCCTTTAGTTGGTTTACATATCTCCTCAAACTTTCCCTGATTTAGGTCAAGTTAGTTTTCTGTTTTCATAAGTACCTGAATTTCTGCCTTCATAATACTCATTACACATTATTGGCAGCACTTGTTTAAGTGTCCACTTTCCCCTGCTAAATCACCTCATTAAACACATCAGATGTCATGTTTTTGCCTGGAAACCATCCTCTGGGAATCTTCATTCTCCTGTTCAAACCAAAACTGTTTGTTCACTAACCCTTCTACGTAGCTACCAATCCAGTTAGATCCAACACTTCCTTTTTCTAATGGATTTCTTGTTTGCTGGATTCCACTGTTTCCTTTCTTGTTTTATATCCTTGTTTGGTGAAATTCAGCCTCCCAGAACTTAATGAGGGTGGATGCCTAGAAGGATATCTTTTTAAAAACCTTGCATGGTTTACATTTCTTTATTCTGTCTTTGCACTTAAGGTATAATTTGGCTGGGTATAAAATCCCTTGCTAAAATAATTTGCTGTCTCAATATTAATAAAATTTTCTAGTATTTTCTAGTGTCAAGGGCTGATGTTGAGAATTCTCTTCTTTTGTTTCCAAATAAATTTTAGAGAATCGGTCTCTCTTGACATGGGAGCTTTCATTCCTAGAGTGGTGAAAGCTCATGATCACGGGCTTTGGTGGAAGTCCTTTTTCTTATCATTATCCTGAGTAGGTCCTTCCAATCAGACAATGGGTATCTTTCAGCTCTGGGATATTTTCTTGTATTGCCTTGTACTTTCCTTACAATTTTCTCTGTCTTCTCTTTCTGATTAAATGTTGGAGTTGCTAGACTGATTAATTTTATCTTTTCTTTCTTGTCCATTTATTTGTCTTTTCTAATTTTTTTCTGTGAGTTTATTGATTTTTTAACTTCCTATCATTTTATTGGATTTATTGCAGATCTAAAATTTCCCCAGTTCATTTTTCCCTCTGAATAAACTTTTTACTCCTGCTGGTATTGGGAAAATCATAGTCACCTGGGAAATATGGGTAGACAGAGACACTAGGGTCCACTCTTCCTTAAGGAGTGCACTGACCAATCACTATCACCTCCCTTTGACGATACCTGGTGCCTGAAACTCCTGAACCCTTCTGAGATTGCAGCATGAGTTGGCTTGTTTTTCTCTGCTGTCTTTCCCTGTAGGGACTTGGTATTCAGCCATCATGGTTTTTCATCTACTGTCTGTCTTCCAAGATATTTATTAACATCTCTCATACCCTGTTGTACTCATGACTGTTTTCTTTAACCTTGTGGTTTTAGACATTTTGAAATTCATTCACTATCATTTTAGTAGCATTTCAGAAGTGGAAAGGATATATGTATGTGCTCAATTTTCCATATTTAATTAAGGCCACTGATTATTCTTTACTAAAGATTTGGCTAAGTTTTCTGATTACTGGTATCTGGAGCAAAAGTCTCAATTTGAGTTTTAATTCTGGACCTCCCTTTCATCCATCCTTACCTCTCTCTCCTTTTGCTTTATTTCTTTTCTTCTCTCTCTCTCCTTTATTTTTTTTTCTTCATGTCTCCTTCTGTCTTGACCTGCAGGCAGGGTCTCAGCCAGTCCACACTATTTGGCTTCAGAAACTTTAGGCTCCTCCTAGGTTTTTCTTAATTTATTATTATCACAAAATTATTGTTTGCTTCTTATCATGAAATATTGCATTTTACTGCTGCTTCTATGGATCTCAACTCATTCTTTAAATCCTTCTATGATGGTGATGATGATGATGGTGGTGGTGGTGGTGGTGGTGGTAGGGATGACAAGAACAAGGATAAGCCATAAGTTAAGCATGTTACATAGATTATCTCCTTTAACTGACCCTATGGACTAGTTAATATTTATTTTCTCATAGATAAGAAAATTAAAGTTTATGGATTTTTGTTTTTTTAAAGATTTTATTTATTTATTTGGCAGAGTGAGAGACAGTGAGAGAGGGAACACAAGCAGGGGGGAGTAGCAGAGGGAGAAGCAGGCTTTCTGCTGAATAGGGAGCCCAATGCTGGGATTGATCCCAGGACCCTGGGATCATGACCTGAGCCAAAGGCAGATACTCAATGACTGAGCCACCCAGGTGCCTCAAAGTTTATGGAGTTTTAGTAGCCTGACCCAGAAAATACACCTGGTGAGCTGTGAAAGTGGGTCTTTTTTTTTTTTTTAAGATTTTTTTTTTAATTTGTCAGAGAGAGTGAGCACAGGCAGACAGAGTGGCAGGCAGAGGCAGAGGGAGAAGCAGGCTCCCCGCTGAGCAAGGAGCCCAATGTGGGACTAGATCCCAGGATGCTGGAATCATGACCTGAGCCGAAGGCAGCTGCTTAACCAACTGAGCCACCCAGGCATCCCTGAAAGTGGGTCTTAAGCAATTATTTTCTGCCATCAAAGATCAGACTTTACCCCACTACACTACACCACTATACCCCATTTTCTTGATAGCCAATGCTATTACACAGGACATTGATCAAAACATTATTTTGAACTATTAGATTTCCACTAACTGTCAGGAGCATATTATAACAATGGAAGCCATACCTAAATGATATTGCAGATGCTTTTCTGGAAATAGCTGCATAGAGGTTAGGTGATCCCATGTGGGCAATGTGGGGGTAATTCCTGCATTAGATGGAGCATGGACTTCAAAATCACTTTAACTCTTCAAGTCTGTGATTTTGACTGTTCTGCTATTAATTCTCCTCCCAACTATTTTCTAGAAACCTTCTTCTGGATTGATCAGAAGAACTGGTACTTTGTTCCTTTACCTAATTCCATTCTCTGTGATGGTGTATCAACAAAAAGTATGAAAAGACTATACCATGAGGACTCTATCCTCAGGCATATTTTAGCATTTAATTTTTAAAGATTTTATTTATTTTTTTGAGAGAGAGAGTGGGTGAGAGAGAGCATGAGAGGAAGGAAGGTCAGAGGGAGAAACAGACTCTCACTGAGCGGGGAGCCCGATATGGGGCTTGATCCCGGGACTCCAGAATCATGCCCTGAACCAAAGGCAGATGCTTAATCAACTGAGCCACCCAGGTGCCCCATATTTTAGCATTTAGTATTAAAAGTTATTATCTATTGAATGCTTACTGTGTCCAGATATTATGCTAAGGATCATATTATAAACATCATTTCACTTGTTGACTAGTCAACTCGAGCTGCCATCACAAAATATCATAGACTGTGTGGCATAAGCAACATAGACTTTTTTTGCTTCTAGAGCTGTGAGTAAACTCATTCCTGTTGTATAAATAAACAAACCTGACAGATACTGATTTCTCACAGTTTGGGAGGCTGGAAAGTCCAAGATCAAGGACTGGCAGAGTTTGGTTTCTAATGAGGGCTGTCTTCCTGGATTGCAGATAACCATCTTCTTACTGTGTCCCCCCTGATAGTGGAGAGAGGAAGATCACTATCTCTTCCTTTTTTTTTTTTAAGATTTTTTATTTATCTATTTGACAGACAGATATCACAAGTAGATAGAGAGGCAAGCAGAGAGAGAGAGAGACGAAGGGAAGCAGGCTCCCCGCAGAGCAGAGAGCCCGATGTGGGGCTCGATCCCAGGACACTGGGATCATGACCCGAGCCGAAGGCAGAGGCTTTAACCCACCGAACCACCCAGGTGCCCCTATCTCTTCCTTTTTTTTTTTTTTAATAAGGCTACCAATCCTATTGGATTAGGACCCTGGTTTTATGACTTCACTTAATCTTAATCACCTCCTAAAAGTCCTATTGTCCCCAAATGCAGTCACATCTGAGATTAGCCCTTCAACATATGAATCTTGGGGGGATTCAGTTCAACCCATAAGAGTGGTAGACAACATTTAGGTTGGCTTTGATGGAAATATGTTGCTGTTTATGTTATTAAGACCTGAAAACGTTTGACCTGGGAGGAGAGCATCTTTCTAGTGCTCTCTAGACATCCTCTCTTCCTCATGAAGAGGGTGGATAGATCACCTATTAGACAATAGTATGGTCTCAGCATTTGGTAAGAAGGGCCAACTGTCTTGTTGCTTCTTAAACGGTAGGAAGAGTTCAGTTTCTTTGGGTTTGAAGAAACTGGACCCTTTGTGGGGGGAACCTTTCATCATCCTGTTAAAAAACCTCTTGTTGTCTTAGAGAGAAAAGTAGTTTTTTTAGTGCCCCTCTCTCCGTCCTTAAAGCAGAGATGAATTAAGTATCAAAAAGCCTTATTTTGTTGTTGTTATTGTTGTTGTTGTTTTCTCCTTCAGTCTGTAGAACCAACTCTGTCTACCAGAGGCTTTTGATGACTGGTCCATTTCTTTCCCAGGAAGCTAAAGAAATTATTTCGGAAGCTGAAAGATGAGACGGAACCAGGAGAAACTGACTCTGCCCACTCAAAGCATCCAGAGCAGTGGGACCTAGACTACAGCTTGGAGCCATACACTGGACTGACTCCAGAGTACATGGAGATGAGTAAGATCCTGCAGTCTTTCCTCCCACTTAGGGGTGGTTCACACGGGGGGTTTGCATGGAGGACAGGGAAAGGGGTTAGGGAAATGATGGGGGCAGTCTCTGCATCTTCTTGGGCTTCATGTCTACACAGTGTCACTTTTAGTGCCACATGGGAGTGATGAGGGTAAGGCAGAAGGAACCCTGGAATGAGAACCAGGAACAACTCTATTACTACCTTAACACCAGGGTGATACACTCTTTTCTTTGGCCTTCCTCTCATCTATTAAGTGAGAAGTTTGGTCTCTCAGGCCCCTTCCCATGGTTTCTGTCATTGATAAAAGGGAAATAGTGAAAGGGAAAGAATGAAACTTGAAATTTAAAAATGGAGGTTCCATTAAGGAAGAGTAAAGTAATCCTAGGACATTCAGGCCAAGGATACAGACATCTTTGACATGGAAAATACAGGAGAGTCCCCCATTCTACTCAGATGGGGCTGAGTAAAGTGTCAGGTTTTCTCTTCAAAAGTTGGGATGTTTTGTGTAGGGGATGAGAGGTAGATTTCTAGTTACAGAGCCTCTTACTGTTCTTGGCAAAGGCTGGAAAGCAGGAGCGCATGTAGCACAGGCCGTGGAACAGTCATTTCACATGTGGTGAAATGCTGTAAGTTAAAAATGCTGTAAGTTACAGCTTAAAAGCTATAAGTTTCCATCACAAGTGTACTACCTTAGATTAGCAGCCTTCAAGTTCTTGGTTGCTTAGGACTCGTCCTGACCTTTTTTACTGGGGTGGATATTTGCGAAGCCTCTTCACAAGTTTTGGAACTAATGAATTAAAAACATAGGACCAAGAGGTCAGCCACATCATCTCAGCATTTACTCAATCTAGAATATGTGAAGAAACATCAGTCAGATCCACCAGAATTACTCCGTATTCTATCTTCGGACGTATCATTGTGTTCACATAATGGCTCCTGCCTCCTCTGGTTCATCACTTGTAATAGGGCCCCCTCGATGCCTCTCTGTGCACCAGGTCCCCTGCTTGTTACTTCTCATGGACATTTCCCCCTCTTCTGTTCATAAGAATGTGTGTGTTAAGGGTAGAGGAATGGACAGGGTCTAGAGTAGATGGCTATAAAAGGTCTGTCCTAGTTCTGGGGTTCGAGAGTTCCAGGCAAAATTGGCACTTTGTAATCTTAAATAAACTCACCAGAGTAGGAACAATCATTATATCTCCTTCAGGAACAATAGGCTAGGACCCAGTTTAAGTAAACATGTAGTACCTTTGTCTAAGTGCTACTGACCCTGGACCCGTGTCTGGCCCTGAACCAGGTGTTTACTCAGAGGTGATCAGATGCCCCTCCTCTGCATCTCCTTCCTGTCAGGCAGCAATTGAACCAGCAGTTGAGGCTTCCCCAGTGGAAGTGGCTTACCTTAAAAATCCCTGGGCTCTGTTTCCCAATGCCTACTCTCTAAACCCAGTCCCCCACTCCCACCTCCACCCCCTCAGTGGTCCATGTAGGTTTTTCTGGCCTATCTGCCTGTCTGTCCAGATAGCTGGCTATTTCCAGGTTTCCTCTTTTAGGTCCTTAAGAGTGGAGACATTTGAGCCCTGGGCTCAAATCCTGGCTCTGTGACCACCTGTTTGGACAGCTTTGGATAAGTGGCCAACTTTTATGTGTCTCAATTTGCTTTAGCTATAAATTAATTAATTAATTAATTAATAATAATAATATCTACCTCATGGGGTTGTTGTATTTAATGAATTAGTATCTGCAAAGAACTTAGAAGAGTGTCTAGCACATTTAAAAGCTGTGTCAAGTACTGCTGTTTCTCTCAGTGGTCTTCAGGTGCCAGGAAAGCAGAGCATAGGGATATATGGGCACTCTGCCAGCCACTGTAGCACTGAATGGACATCCACTATGAGTTCATACTTGGGCACTCTACAAAGTAATGAGAAGAGGAAAAAAACCCGAGTACTAGACTTAGTGGCTTTGGGAAAATGTTCATACCCCGATTTTGTAGAGAAATTCATTCTGTAGATTGAACAAAACACACACACACACACACACACACACACACACACACACACCTCTTTACAGGCTATCAGGGAACAAATAAACCATGTAATAGAAAGTTTGAAAATAGAGAAAAGAAGGGAGCAGGTCTCCCAAACTTACCTCATTTCAGCCAAATTTTTATTAGCATTTTGGTGCCATTTCTTCTTAGACCCTTTTCATTGTGTATATGATTTTAATGTAAAGTTGTAATCATATGCACACATTTCTTGCTCTTTTTTCAGTTAGTATTAGATGATTATTTCCAAGTTGTATAGTATTCAAAACTAAGAGCAGCATGATAAGTGATCCTTCTAATAAACGTACCATAGTTAATTTGCTGATTCTCCAGTGAAGCCCATTGGAGGCTCATTTTCCAATTCTTCCCATATTTTAATGAAGATAGACTATCTTCATGCATATAATCTTTCCCGTATCTACTAATAATTCCCCAAGGTAGATTTTTACAGATATGATTGCTTGATCGAAGGTATGACCATTGTATAGTTCTTGTTTTATTTTTCTAAATTGCTTTCTAAAAGGATTAGACCAATTCACTGAGCCACAGGCAATGTACTAAATACTCTTCCAGTGAATACAAATTATTTAGTATCCTGAAGTAATGTGATATGAAGGAATTAACAGTGTACAGTAGGCTTAGGATTCTCGGCCTGTGGTCACCTCATTCCACCTTGTTGATTTCAGAATATTCCAGACTCATCCTTTAAGACTTGGCCTTTTACCGTGCTTCCTCTGTGAAGTCCTCCTAGACCAGGCCCCATTCCTCCTAAGAGGATCTTTAATTTTTTGCTTTTTTGTCCCAGAATTATGTATGATACACATACTGATGGTGTATCTTACAGAATTATGGTAATATTGCAAACATATCTGTTTTTCTGCAGACCCAGTCTCTCAGATTATAAAGAGCAGTGTGTAGGAATCATGGCTTATTCATTTCCATGTCCTCCATAACCCAGCACATTTACTGGCACATAATAGATACTCATTGTGTCCAATAAACAAAAATGAGTAAATGAATGCTTTATTAATTAATGAAGGAAGGTTTCTTAACAGAAGTATTTACCAACTTTAAGTGGCAAATGAAGGATCATCTTCAAAGTAGGGCTTGGTTGATGGTGGGTCAAGGATGTTTTGAAGAGATTTCCAGTGTAGATAGAAGGCTGGACTTGATCCCCAAGGTCCCTTTAGATTCTATTTGTCTACATATTAGTGATAAGAGTAAGGGAGGGCATTCCAAGGAAAAGGGCTCACAAGGTCATTCAGTTTCCTGGCCATGAGTAAATGTTGCCGAAGCAAATGGTGGATTTGGGTAGGGAGGGTTTGGATGAAGATCTGGTAGGTTAATGGTGAACCCTGACGATCAGACAAATTAATGTTTCATATCAGGCCATAGGGAGCAGTTGTAAAATCTTGGCCAGTGCTATGACTGTGTTTCCCCTTAGGAAATAGGCAGCAAGTACATAGGGGGGTAGTAATACAAAGGAAGGAAAAAGAAACAGAGGAGGTTTCATTCACTCGTTATTTCATTCATCAAACATTTATTAAGCACATAAGGGGAGGAACAAGTTTGGAGACCAGGACAGAGTCAACCATTCAGAATGATATTGATTCAGTCCACAATCCAACTGATACTCATTCAGTCTTCTGTGGAAGAGGAAGCTGAATCACACATGGGTTTTGCCAGCTGAGTTCCAGAGACACTCAATCCCAGAATTCTTTAGGTCATTTATTTTTTTAAAGATTTTATTTATTTATTTATTTGACAGATTGAGAGAGAGCACAAGTAGGCAGAGTGGCAGGCAGAGGGAGAGGGAGAAATAGGCTCTCCACTGAGCAGAGAGCCCAACGTGGGGCTTGATCCCAGGACCCTGAGATCATGACCTGAACTGAAGGCAGACGCTTAACCGACTGAGACACCCAGGTGCCCTTCTTTAGGCCAGTTTGCTAAGCTATCAGTCATCTTGGAGACATGACTATTTTATTTCATATTTTATATAAGTGCATGGACTATGTTTCTAAGTTAGGTTCCTTTCATTCCTTTTGCCTCTGGAATATCCTCTTCACCCTGGGAGGGAGTATTTGCTCCCATGTACAATCAAAGTACTGGGCTACAGACTAAACTTTACCAAATATTACTTGGCCTAGTAGTGTAGACTAAGTGAGGGTAGGGGTAGGCTCTGGAGTCAAACTACCCGGCTTCTAGTCCCAAGTCTGCACTGGCTAGTTACATGACTCTGGGCTTGATGCATAAAGTCAGCCAGGCTCAGTTTCCTCATCTAGAAAGCAGATTGGACGATAATAGCACCTACCTTCCAGAATGGTTCTGAGAAGTAGGTCATGGATAATAGAATAGTTAAAAACTAGCGCTTGGTACATATAGGCTGTCCATGAATATGACCTGCCACTCTTCTTGTCAAGAGTTCAATCTCTTTCCTTTTAATCTAGGAATTGGCTGAAAACAGTCTGAAGCCCAGGTCACATAGGTGGCTTAGTCGTTTAAGCATCTGACTCTTGGTTTCCACTCAGGTTGTGATGTCAGAGTCGTGAGATCAAGCCCTCAGACTCACAAAGAGTCTGCTTGAGATTCCCTCCCTCTCTCCTTGCCCCTTCAGCCAACCCCCACCCCACTTACTGAGGCTCCTCTCTCTCTCAAAGAAAGAAAGAGAAAGTAAGGAATAAATAAATAAAATTTAAAAAAAAAAAAAACCCACACAACAGTCTGAAGCACTCAGTGTAGTGAGCCCTGGATGTTCTTCCCAGCCCTCGAGTGTGGGGTTGGGCAGTAATGTTGATAGACTGAGGGCACCAGACTCCAAAGCAAGTCTAAGAATCCCACTCAGAATCCTGAGATATAAACACTCCAAGATGTTTTTCTTTTCAGAGAATTCTAAGCTTTTAGGGCTCTACTTGTCAAGTCTGGCATCTCAAATGGGTTCTTTTGTCATCTGTTTATCTAAAACTCACAAGCTTTTGTTCCTCCGGTCATCTAAAAAATAATCACTATTGTCTTCCTGATTCAGAAATTCAGTTATCCCCCTTCAAGCCTTCCTCCAGCTTCTTAAATACAGCCCAAGTTTTGAGGCCCTTAATGTGGTCAACAAGACACACTTCTTCTGTAATTCACATAGTCATTAGAGGAAGTCCATGACTTTGGAGGGCCAAGGGCTATCTATCCCCCACTGTTGTCTAGATGCATCCACCAAGACCTATGAGTGTCAACCAATGGATGGAAATGTGTGGGACAGGTCTGCTCAGAGACCAGGGTTGCATCACCCTCCTGAAATTGCAAATTTGAACTTCTGGGTTCAGGAGTTACATCCCAGAAATGGCATACAGCCTGTCTTCTCCCAAGACTCCTTTCTGACTTTGCATCAACTCCAGCTGTTGAAAGTCCTGCTCAGTATGATCCAGAATCCTTTTTATTCATGGCTTCTTACCTCACTAGTTTTACCTGTACTAAGAATGTTCCATTCCCACTCAAGCCCTCACGTTTCCTCCTTTTTCTTCTTCTTCCTCTTCTTTTTAATTTTTAAAATTAATTTTTTAATTAATTTTTAAAAGATTTTGCTTATTTATTTGAGAGAGAGAGAGCATGAACAAGGGAAAGGCCAGAGGGAGAGGGAACAGCAGACTCCCCACTGAACAGGGAGCCTGACATGGGGCTCAATCCCAGGACCCCAGGATCATGACCTGAGTAGAAGTTAGAAACTTAACTGACCGAACCACCCAGGCACCCCCTCTTCTTTTTTTATTATTGTCTGTGTTCCCCAGGCTATCCTTTTCATCTCCATGGCTTATTTACTTTATAACCAGAAGTGCTTACCTCCCTTGCATGACTGCCGACATCTTAACTTGCCCCCTGCTTCCTTTCCCCCTCTTTCCCCATTTCCTTCTCACTTTTTAAAGTGGCTTTTCTAAAATGCAGTTCAGAGCACGTTTTCTTTTCTACATAAAATCCTTCAACGTGACTGACTTCCCTTAAGTTAAAGTTCAAATACCCCGCAGGGCGTAGCTTCCAAGGTCACCCTGGAGCAGGCTCTGCGGCTGCGCATCTCTTTGTCTCCTACTTCCGGGGCTGGATTTGCCCATGCAGGTCTGTTTGCCTGCTCAGACATGTCTCTGGGAAGCAGTTTTGGGTTCTTCCACTGACGCTTCTTCTTGTCCCCTATATCTGCTTTGGTAGAGGAAAAAATGTGAGCGAGGACAGAAGAGCCCCTTATTCCTACCTAGTCTCAACTGGCACAATTTCTGAAATGTAGTAAGACACCAATAAAATGTTGGTTTTCTTTTTTTTTAAGAATTATTTATATTTGAGAGAGAGAGAGCATGAGCAGGTGGGGCGGAGGAGAGGGAGAGAGAATCTCAAGCAGACTCCCCACTGAACACGGAGCCTTATGCGGGGCTCAATCTCATGACCCTGAGATCAGGACCTGAGCGGAAAACAAGAGTCAGAACCTTAATCAACTGTACCCCCTGGGCAGGCCCAGTAAAACATTTCTTGAATGAATGGCACTTTAGCTCCCTTCCTTCAGTGGCAGAGAAGAGAGGCCTCACTTCTTTCTGTCCCATGATAGTTGGGCTGGCCTCCCTTTTCACTGTGGACATATTTATTTTATAGGCAGCGATTTTCATCTCCCAAGACCGAAGTGAACCATGTTTATGATCAGGGCTTGCCTCAAAGAACAGTCCCTGCTGGCTTCAATTTGCTTCTTTGCCTTTGGGGATCAGGTCATTAGCGGAAGTGGACAGCATGGAATGCTGTCCCTCCGACTCGGATTTAAGCTTAATTCCGATTTCACGTTTCCCTCTGCAGGGGCCCCATCCTGGCCCTCCCCGAGGGTACTGCTAGGTCAGGACCTGCACCAGGCACTGGGCCCACAGAGGCAACAAGTAGGACCCAGGCCCTTCAGGACCTCAGGGGCTAGCGGCAGAGAGAGGGGGCAGTTATAAGCAAGGGCCCCGTGGTCACAAAACAAAACCAAAACAAAACAAAAGGCAACTAACGGTGTGTTCTTCGGAGAGGCTGGGCCCTGAAAGCTTCCGTTTGACTGAGTAGAGGTGTATTACAGAGGATTGTCCATTCTCTTCCACCCTGGCTGTCATTGCCCCCTCACCAAACTGCCTTGGGTTTCGGAACCCACGTACTGAGGCAGGACAAACTTTGGCCTGGAAACAAGAGGCTCCTCACCCAGCCTCCCCCTCAGGCTTGTTTTGAGGCATTAGACAAGGCCAGGAGGAGACTCCATCCCTGGGGAGACATTTTGCACTCCTCTGCCTGGAGACTCTGCTCCTGGGACCCTCCTGTGTTCCCCGACCATAGAGATGCTTCACCGCCAGCCAAGCCCTGAGCAACATCGCTGTTCCATCACGTTTCTGTCACCACACACCTCCCATCCAGGGGGTTTGATCTTGCCTCGGGAATATCTCTGGAAGCTGCTGCTTCTGCTCAGCCTCTTAACCTCTTGCACCTGGTGCTTTGCCTAGCCCACCCTCAACGCGGCCCCGTGCAACCACCGCCATCTTGCTACTGCCCTGTTTATGATTCCCAGAGTTAGCCTCGGTCTTACCATCCATTGTTCAAAGACTTCCAAGGTTCCCCTATCTTTACCAAGGCCCTGTGGGACGTTCTTTCAAGGTATGGAAACCTAGGCCTCTTTACACACCCTTGGTCCAGCCAAAATGGACCAATGATTTTTCACCCGCAGCCTCCCTTTCACTTCTCTCCTGTCTGACACTCCCTAGCCATCTTGCCCTGGAACTCCCTGGGCCTTCTCATTCTGGTGTCACCTCCTCCCCAAAGCCTCTCCCTTCCCATGCTCGCCCCTCCTCTCCCCTCCTGCCTCCCCCATTCCTTAGGTTTTTAGCTGCCCCCACCCCCATCCCAGGATTTCAGACAAGCTTCCTCCTAAGACAGGGACACCTCTGATAGCTCTTGGTAGCTAACGTCCTAGGGGCGGGTTCCTGGAACCACAGGGCCTAGCGCAGGCCCCACCACTGCACTAGCACTGAACACACACCAGGGAGCCCCGTGAAGGAGTAACTGAAGAACGGAGGGTATCCCTTCTCTGGCTCTCCTTTCTCTTATCAGCCTGTATCTTATCTAGGCTCAAACATCTCCCTTCCATCAGGGCTGCAGTCAGTTCTCCGTAGGAATTGACTGATAATCCAGTGGGTGGATTACCAAGAAGGAGGTTAGCCCTGTTTCTTTCTTTCTTTCTCTGCCCTCCTCCTCCTTTCCTGTCTCCCCCTCGCCCCTCTTCCCCTTTGCTTGTGCCTTCTGCCCTCCCCCAATTCAGCCTATTATGTACTCCTTTCCCGTGAGTAAGCCAGGGAAGTAAGCGAAAGTGTAACATGAACCCTTCCATGCTGCTCATAGGTAGCAGCCCTAGGAAATAGCTTGCCAGGGGGAGGAGAAGACTGAAGTCCACGAATGTCAGAACCTTGTTGGGGGCAACAGTTTCTGCGATCCCTGGGGATGACTGAGGTTTGGTGGTAGTAATCCTATCACTGCTTCTGATTCCTCCGCACCTCTGTCTTCACCACAAGCCCTTTTGTCTTCAGATGATCCCTGCAGGGGAGAGCAAGGAGTCTGTCCCCTTCCCGTCTTCACAGGGTGTCTGTCAGGTGGGAAGCAGGTATGAATCCAGCTCTGCCTTTATCTAGAAGTGTGGCCATGAGCACGTCAAAGCATCTCTCTGGGCCTCACTCTCCTCTTTGACGTGGTAGGGCCGTAGACCAGAGGGATTTTTCCTTGCAGAGATGTGACCCACGGGTCTGTGGTCAAAACCAACTGCGGAATAGGTCACAGGTCAGGTGCCACTACTACCAGTCACGTAGTTTAAAAATGTAAGGTAAAGCAGAGTCCACGTCACCCTCACTCTCTCACATTTCTAGATCATTTTCGAGTAGGAGAGCAGGAGAGGTTTCTGCAGGCACAGAACCTAGCCACCCCAGTGGGACTGAATGGTGCACATAACCATTTGTCACTGATGTCTTGACAAGAATAAGGATTTGCAAACCACTGGACCAGGCAGCCTCCAGGGAGTCTTCCAGTGCTGGCACCCCAGTTCACACATCCGGTTAGACATGCACCCTGAGCCCAAGAGGCACAGGGAGTGATACAAGGTGCCTAACATTGCCCTAAAGGCCCATTAGTGAAACTGAGGCTAGAGCCCCTTTCCAGATCTCCAGATCGTTGCACAAGAGACTTTCATCAAGACCCACAGGAACTTGGGCTTTCATGGAGGAATAGGGGTAGAGAAAGCTTTCCTCCTTCCTTCCCAACAGGCTAGACCTCCAGATTCCAGAAAGACCCTTGTCTTGGGCTTTGAACAAAAAGGAAAGCAGTGAAACCAAAGCTGCCCACTCCCTCTGGTGTGCCTGACATGGTGATCCCTGGCTCTGCACTCAGCTGTCAGCTTCCTTCCCCATGATCCCCAGGACCACCCATGCAGACAGGAAGTGCACTGAGCCCACTCTGAGCCTGTCAGTTGTAATGGTGAGGCAGGTCATCAGTTGAGGGAGGCAGCAAGGAGAGATGTATTATATTTACATTTTTCTAAATTGAGCTGGAACCAGGGCCCAGAGCCCAGCAGGCATGGGGGAGGGGGCCCCAGGTGAAGGGGAAGCTGGGAGTGGGGGGTGGGGCTGGGAGTCAGCCTGTGGAAGGGGCGCTGGCTGGAGGTAGGGAGCTACCTCTGGGCAGCACTGCAGCACCCGGTGGTGGGGATGGGCTGGCCCCAGACAAAGAGAAACCTGAGAGTGAGGGATTAAGCTGGAGAAACCTGTGAGGGGGAGCAGCAAGCTTTCGAGGGAATCTCCAATATCAAACCCTTTTCCTGAAGAGCTTACTAAGAGGGACTTCAAGGGTAGTCCCCCACCCCCACCGCTGGGGGGAGGAAAGAATGCTCGCCCAAGAGCAGGCCATGACATTAATCATCACTGTCCCCAACCCCAAAATGAGGCTTCAGAGCTTTTTGGCCACAGGCCCCTCACAGCCCCGTTGTGGAGTTTTCCCCAGGGCCTGATGGGAGGAAATTCTTCAGTTGCTTTAAGGGCTGCAAGTGTAGTTCTCTGACACTGACAGCAGTTTGGTTGTTACAGAGAGGAATTTGGCATAAGAACGTAGGCCTGAATTTAATTCTGTAAATTCCAAAGGAATCCGTTAATCAAGTTTTGTTACCATTTCACCAGGTAAATAAGTGATACAATGAAACACCAGTGACCTGTGTTCATGTTCGTGAAATTGGGAAGGGAGCTTCTCAAGGGCAGGATTTGTGTCTTATTCATTCATAGTACCTAACCACAGGGCCTGGCATACAGTAGGTGCTTAATAAATGTTTGGAGAAGAAAAAGGAAGAATAAAGAATGAAAGAGGTGATCCTATAGTGAGGACATTGAAGACAAAGTGACAGTTGGACTCTACAGTCATCTCTGTTCACCAGAGCTCTCCGGACACCCTGGCTGTGTTGATTTAGTGGGAAAAGTCTACTGCTTGACTTTCCCCAAGCCGGGGCCAAGATGCCTTATTTTCAAGTGCTTACAATGAAGAAATGCTATCCTCTCAAAGACAGGTCTCCTACAGCAATACAAATTGTTAGGCTTGTCCCGTCATCTGGGTAGTTTAGGCAAAGTATCCCATGTAATAGTCAGCTCCTGCTATGGTAAAGCTTCGTAACAAATAGCCCAAAGTCTCAGTGACTTTCCACTGGGACAGAGAATAGAGAGCAATAGAAAGAGCTGGCTGCAGACATCACTGAGTGTCTTCCCTGGGTAACGATCAGGTAAAGGTAGCCACTTATTAAAGAAAGAGTAGAAAGTTTCGGATAGAGCGGTGACTCAGGTGGCACCCAAGATCCCTTTCCTATCCTTTCTTTGGTCATGGGTGGTGGGGACCACACTGGGTAATTTCCAAGTTCCCAACAGACTAGACATACAAATCTAGTCCCAAGGGTGCCTTAGATGTAAGTGATGAAATACTCCAGAGTATCTGTACAGTCATCAGCACTGAAACCCGAATATTCTTTAATAGAACTCCAAGATTGTATGCTACAAGGCAATGGCTCAAAGACCCAGGAAATTCCTTTCCCTTAGCCATCCTGTTTATACAAACTAAGTCATCTCACTGGATAATCAGGCACCTGCCATCTCCAAATGGCATTTAAACACAGTTCAGGCAGTATCCAGGGTCTCATTCCAGTATTTCTGGGAAGTAGGGTGAGTCACAGGTCATCTCTCTCTCTCTCTCTCTCTCTCTCTCTCTATCTCTATCATTCTCTCCCTGCCACCTCCCCCCCCCCTTTTTTTTTTGCTTTTGGAGCATACATTGCTTGTCATTTTCTATGCTAGGAGTCCCTCTCCCCATACATACTTAAGAGAAAAGGCCAGAGTATATCTGGATACCATACCCCTCAAGGTTCTATAGAAGGCTCCTTCTCTTGACATGCAGGAGATGCCCAGGAAGTGCTTGTGAAATGAGTGGATGAGTAAATGAAAGGCAGTCTTTAAGATTAAAACTTACTGAGACCTCCGTTGCTTTCCCGTTTCTCTTCTTGCTGTAATAGCCAGGAAGCTCAGAGTGTGCTCTCTTGCTCAGCCACAGCCCTGGAATGGGTCCTTAGAATTTGCACAGTTGTTTCTCCCTCCTTTCCCTGTCGTTTCCTTTTTCTCTAAAATTCTGTAAACCTAATTATGTGTTCTTTTTATTGACTTTTCTACAGCCCTTTGGGAAGATGAAAGGGCAAAGGAATAAAGGAAACAAAGGTTCTCTCAGTTATGATTTCTTGCTTGGGAACTTCTTTCTGGTCATGCTTACTTTCATTGTCCTTCCACTTCACTGACTGTGTTACTGCAGCCCAAATGGGTAGCTGAGAGGATGGATGGATGGATGGATGGATGGATGGATGGATGGGAGGAAGGAATGGATAACTGGTCTTCATGTCCCCATTTTGCAGGTGGATAAAGTAAACAAGAGTGAGTAAGCCAGGTCATTCATTTGTTCACAATAAACATTTACTGGAAAGTCACTGGGCTGTTCTCTAAAAATCAGAGATAAATCAGTAGATCTCATCCCTCAATTCTCTCTAGTTTTAACAAGCTGAATTAGGGGGCACCTGGGTGGCTCAGATCATTAAGCATCTGCCTTCGGCTCAGGTCATGATCCCAAGGTCCTGGGATCGAGCCCCACATCAGGCGCCCTACTCAGTGGGGAACCTGCTTCTCCCTCTCTCTCTGCCTCTGCATCTCCCCCTGCTTGTACTCTCTCTCTCTCAAATAAATAAATAAATCTTAAAAAAAAAAAAAAAAGAAGAAGAAGAAGCTGAACTGGGTCCACTGATACAAGTTTTTTGAGGTGGCACAAATGCAGCCAGATAGGAGCAGTGACACAGAAAACAGCAGGGACTGTCCATCGCACCAGCCACAGAAGACATGTGAGCGAAGATGCTTTGGAGAGTGAAAATATCAGTACAGATTTCTGGTTAATTGTCCGACAGGAAGATTAGAAATTAGATTGGAGAAGATCCAATAAAGGAAACCTAAGAGATATGAAAGCATCTAGGGAGGGGGATGGACAGTGTCTCATCAGGGCTGAGTATTTTCCCTTTTGTGTGGCAAAAGGACATTGAATTTGGCTGACATCAGAAGCTCTCTTTGTTTCCCAGCTTCATCAGTTGTTAGGTCCGGGAAAATTAGTTTACCTCTCTGAGACTCAGCTTTCTTGCATGAAAATGGAAATAATAATACTTGACACTGAAGATTGTTTTTATGAACCAGAGAGCATGCTTCCTACGCTGGTAAATGTGTAGGAAATGTCAGCCAAGATTCCCTGAAGACTGAGCATTGGAGTTTTGCTTAGAGACTATGGAAGGGGAGCAATGGGCAGATTTTTCCAGAAGACCATAGCATCCAGGCCTTTAAGCTCCCTGTGTCTGAGAGCCACATTCTCCTGCCCTTTGCTGTGGTCATCAGCAGGGTTCAACCCAGAAGGCTTCCATGGCCCCAGCCTCTGTTCTCAAGGTAGAGAAGAGGGCTGCATATGGACTGGTCTGCATCATACTGTCAACCTGCATTCTGCTGTCAAAACTAGACTCTGAATTGTTGAGTCCAGGACTCTCAAAAATCACTGGACCTTCTTTCTCTGGCTGGAGAAACACGTATTTAACAGCTCATGTGGTGAAAAAGTGAGGATTGGCTCTCCCTTAATCACAAAGAAATGAAGAGAGTATGTCTTGCCTATGTGTCCCAATGTTGCATTTGTATGCAGTGAACTCTTAATATTTAAGCCATTCCTTCCAGCCTGTTCCCTCCTGTTGTGACTTCCAGAGTTTCTGAATTGGGCCTGATCCGCTATATAAACCCCAAGTGACTCCATACAGACTGGAGAGGAATTCCACCTACTATCTTTATTTCCTAAGTAGTTTGTTTGGAAATTTGGATCTGTGGTTTTCACGGCAGATATTAACTACCAGCTATAGAGCCAACCTTCAAATGCTTTCTTTTCTTTTTTTCCAAATCCAGATTAACTTTTTTTTAAATTTTTCTTGTGTTATGTTAATCACCATGAAAGACATCATTAGCTTTTGATGCAGTGTTCCAAGATTCACTGTCATGCCCTCCTTTTGCTTTGCTCTTCAAGTCAAGCCCAAGCTTTGTGAATGTGAATTATTCCCACCCCGGTGCTCTGGGAATGCTGCCGTTAGAGTTCTAACTCTGACACCAGCAGGGTCTGTCCACATGTCCACCTTCTCCACTGTGCACTGTGAGCTCTTGGGAGGATGGCACAGTAATTTATCTTTGTTTCTTAGCAACAGACATGGTGCCCAGCATATAGAATGTGTTCAGTGAATGTTGGATGGATGAATCAATGGTGATTGATGGACACTGAGAACCTTCTTAAATTCTTTCAGCGCTTTTAATTGTTTTCCTAAGCAGTAGAGGCCCATGCTCACACTCTCATTATCTCTTCCTGTTTAACGATCAACTGACACTTGGAATTCGTTTTTAAACCCAATCCGTGCTGAGCTCAGTTGGCTTCCCTTGCCCTCAGGGGAAGGGCATCACTGGGTACAGCCTTGAAATATAGGCTGATAAAATAAACAGTGATGACCTTCCCTTGCTCTATTTTCACTTACGTGTTTATATTAAAGGACTGTTTCTAGCTGAATCTTCTCAGGGACTGCTTCCTGAGTGAGAAGACCAATTCACATCAACAAGTCCCTTACTCATTTCCTTGCATTGCTTGTTAGTGGTTCAAGAAAAGGAGGATTCTTAAGCCCCCAGTTTGTCATCCTCTTAAGAAGACTGTGTTGCTGGGGTGCCTGGGTGGCTCAGTGGGTTAAAGCCTCTGCCTTCAGCTCAGATCGTGATCTCAGGGTCCTGTCTGTAATCGAGCCCCGCATTGGGCTCTCTGCTCGGTGGCAAGCCTGCTTCCCTCTCTCTCTCTGCCTGCCTCTCTGCCTACTTGTGATCTCTCTCTCTCTCTGTGTCAAATAAATGGGTGGAATCCTTAAAAAAAAAAAAAAACTGTGTTGCTTTTACTAAGCTATAGAAAGTTAAGGGAAAAATAACACTATCATGACTTTCATTAGATTTAGACTCTCCTAACTGACTGGTTTTATACTCACTTTCTTCCAAGTCTTCCATGCAAGTTACAGCACTGAGAACTGCCGTGTCATGGTGTCAGCATTTCATGTCCCATCTCTCCTCACCATCACGAAGTACCATGATTTCCCTTCACACAGTTGAGTTGACCTCTTTTTGTATCTGTTTTGTGTTTACAGCTGGTGAAAAAAATAAGCTTATATTTATGAAATAACTAACCTCTGCACACCTGCGGTGGGATAGGCACCACACAAAATTGTGAGGACTCAGAAAAGAATTTGATATGTCCATGGTCCCCTGGGGTTCCCCATCTAGGGAACAAGTCGAGCAGACCAGTAGAGCTATGTATGCAAGGCATGATGGGAGTGAGTAGGAGAGATGACTGTGGCACTCACTCTGCCTGGGCGAGGTGGAGGGACTAGGGTGGAAAAGGTTCTTTATAGAGAAGGTTAGGTTTAAGTCAGACCTGAAATGTAGATTGTAATTCATTCAGCGCATGAGAAGAAGAGGAAAATTAGAGCAGCACAGATAGTAGTAGTATGTGTGAAGGCTCAGAAATATGGAAAACATGATGAGTTTGAAATGGTTTTTTGAAATGGTTGGAAAGCAGGTGGAGTTGGTCTCCAAGCATACCAGCTAAATATTAGCCCTGAGCTCAGAGCATGGGTGGGAAGGAGAAGTGTTTGGAAAAATAAATTAGGGTTAGATCACAAAGGGTCTTGAATGTCACAAGGATCTGGGCTTGTGTGTGTATGTGTGCATGCTTACGGGCATATGTGTGATGGTAAAGTGGATGTTTTCGCTGAAGAATTTTAAATTAGTGAGTAAAAACTGTGCTTGATCAAGAGCTCTTCCACAAATCCTGGCTAATCTATTCTACCTGATGCACTATTTTTCTTCCTGAAGCAGATTGTCTTGGAATGTCCTTGCTGGAAGCCATCTTGTTCAGTTTAACCCACTCCTCCTTGTTATTTTAACCTAAGCCCAGGTAACGAAGGCCAAGATTTTAATTGTCTCCAGCATCAGGCAGTATAGGGCTGGTGTTGATTTGAGAAGGTCCTGGAGAGTAAGAGGAGAAAAGCAATGGACTTTGTGCCTCGGAGTGTTTCCCGTCTTTGTGCTTCCAGCCCAGCATTTCTGGAGCTCCTTACAGCAGGCTTTGTAAAGATTTAGCTGAAAATCAACTTACGGATTCCTGTCTAATTGGCTTGGCCAGGTTTAATCTGTTACTGGTCAAGCCAAGCTGGCTTCTATTATGCAGTGCACGGAGGGTTCCCGGCGACGTTCTTATCCTAATGGAGGCTGGCTGTTTGTAGAAGTAAATATTGGTGGTGGTGAAGGCCAGTATCGTTGTGTTCTCTGAAGTGAACCCAGAAGGACGCCCATCTGATACAGCCTTTAGGCCTTTGACTTAAAAGAAAAAGTCTTGGATTTGGTATGTGTATGTTAGAGGGTTAGAGTTTTATATTTTTTTCCTCCCCAAGATAAAACAAAGCTTCCTATTTGCTTCTGCCTCTTTGGGCTGATTCCTGGAGATGTGCAATGTACCCTGTCCAAGCAGGCAGCACCTACCGCTTAGGACATCTGCAGAGACGGGCTCCTTGTGGCCTAGGGTACCCTGTGGAACATTGGAGCGGGAACGGGGGTGTCCTATCACTGCAGGCCCAGCGCCATGGGCCTTTGCTGAGCCCACCCCCTTGAGGTCATACAGGGGCTGGACACATAGGCTTACATGGCAAGGGGAAAATAAGAACCGTGTCGTGGCCTTGGGGTAATTCAGGCGCACTGTGAGCATCGAGCCACTACTGAAAGTCCTTTATGTTGACCCAGGAGAGACCAAAGGGAGCCTGTAGGTCTGGAGAGTTTATGAAGGTAAAAAAGCAAACCATCAGGGCAACCCCGGGGAGAGGGCTCATCTCTGCCCCTGGAGATCACGTGAAGGAAAGGAGAGTGAGGACCCAGTCCTATTTTCCTATTTCCCGGAAGACCCTGGGTGTCCACGTCCCATGCGCAAGTCTGATTGCCATGCTGTCTACATTGACAGCCGCTCAAAAGTAACCTGTCCCTTCCTCCCCCCGCCAGTCTCCCTGCCAGGCCCTTGTGGGGGCTTTGGAGGGTTTGCACGGTTTTGCTCGAGGAAGTCACTACCAAAAAGAAGAACACTTGCCCTGTAGAACGGAACTCATTAGAATCAAGAAGACCAACTTAGAAGTCCATAAATAAAGACACATTCATACATATACTTAAATACAGACGTGTATTTTAAAGGTTTTAGAAAACTAGTTTAACATCTGTTTTGCTTTCCTTGTTAATTCCGTCCCCTCCACCCCCCTGCCCCTACCCCTACCCCTGACTCTAAAGTGAATTCCTCAGCAAAGCCTGATTTAAAAGATGCTGGAGACCCTGCATTTTGAACTGGCTCCCAGAGCTTGTTTTTGAAGATATCCCCTCCCACTCCCCACCGCCCCAACCCTTTCAGCCAGCCAGCTTGGCAGGCGCCATTCCAAGGTCCCAACCTTGACAAATCTGCGCCTTCTGGCGATCTTGCCACCAACTGACACCTGCCAGTCCCCTGGGGCTGGCTGAGAACCTGCTGGGCATCAAGGACCACACGGAGATGGACAAGAGCAAAAACCCACAACCGTGGGCCCAAGCAAACTGCCAGATCAAAAGTAGTTCCACGCAGGTTCTCTTTTTTTCAAAACTTCTACTGCAGTGAGGCATATCCCTCTGTGAACGTTTTCTATTTTATTACTATTTTTTTTAGTTTAGATCCTGGGTTTTCATTCTTTATTTGAATATCCTAGAATCTTGAAGCTTGTCCAAGAGAATGAGAATCACAGCATCATTACAGATCAGACCTGGAGAGGAATTTAAACCAGTCTCTTCAGGACTTCTCAGTGAGGATGCTGAAGCCCATTGAAACAGAAAGAATTACGCAAGGACATATGGCTAGAGAGAAACATCTCCGATGCTGGAGGTCAGGCCTCCCGACTCTCATTCAGGGCTTACAGCTTAAATTTGTGTGTGTGTAACAGCCGTGTATAGTCTACGTTGCAGGTGCTTATAAGGGTTGATATTTATTCCAATAAGGGGTAACGTTATTGAGCAATTATTATGTGGCAGACACTGTCCTAAGCACCTGATTTGTGCAATATCACTCACCCTTGTGACAACCTAGATGGGCATCATCATTCTCCATTTGCAGTCGAAGTAACCGAGACCCAAAGAAGTGAAATAATTTGCCCTTGGCACGTAGGGGCTTCCTATTAGACTTCCCCCGGGGACTCAGGACTTTGGTTGCTCAGCCCCTAGGGATGGATGGAGCCCTCGCTGTCTAGTGGAAAAGAAGTGTGAGTAGATGAGTCAAAACAGTGCACAATGAGGGCTGTAACAGAGGCAGGTGCCCAGGCAGGGTGAGGGTAGAGGAGGAGGAAGGGGCTTCTCCAAGAAGATGGCATTTGAATGGTCTTGGGGCTGCAGAGATGTTGTTAGCTGGAGAGCCTGTGCACAGGTGAGGGGGGCACCCCCTGCCTTCCAGGAAGATCCCAAGGGGGAGAAGCCTGGTGCCTGAAGGCAGAAGCATGCTGGCTATGGAGGAGATGTGGAGAGATAGGGCTAGAGAGGTACGTGGGGAGCAGACCATGAAGTACCTGCCTCCCGAGATAAGGAATTTGGCTGATAGTCAGGAAACAGAGGGGAGCCCAGAGCCATTTTTATGATAGGTAAGTGCCAGGATCAGGGGGAAGAGGCTGTAGAAGCCTGGGCAGACTGGACAAGGGAAGCAGTTAGGGGGTTGGGCTGTGGCCCAGGCGGATGCCATGAGGGGCTAGGCACCATGCAGCCATCTGATTGGCATAGGCCTCCTCCCTCCTTTGCTCATACTGCTTCCACGGCTTGGAATGCTTTCTTCAGCCCAGGCCCATCTTTGAAGACCAAGCTTAGGTGTTTGACCTAGAGGCTCTCTTCAGCCCCCACCATGAATGGGCTTGCGCTCCCCTTTTCTGGGTCCCCACTATCTCTGACACATTCCTCTCTCTCTCTTGGCATGCAGAAAATCTTGGTGCTCATCTTTGTGTATGTTTCTCTCTTCTGTTTGACAGCTCACCAAAAGCAGGACTAGACCTTTGCCTCCTGAAATACTTGGCAAGGCGCCTGACATTCAGTGAGCTCTCAATAAATGTGTGATGAATGAATAAACTTTCTAAATAAAGACAGTGACTATTTATATGGAAAGATGAGGCCCAATTTGGGAGGTGATTTTTTTTTTAAGTGACCTTAGTAGTTGGCAAACTATAGCCCATGGGCCAATTCCAGCCCACTGTATGTACTGCTTTTGTGAATAAAGTTTTATTGGAACACAGTCAAGCTCATCTGTCTATGTGCCGTCTCTAGCAGCTTTCGCCCTACAATGGCAGGGTTAAGTCATTGTGACAAGATGGTGTGGCCTGCAAATGGAAAAATTTTTACCATCTGGAGACTTACTGAGACAGATTGTCAACCTGTGAGTTAGAGGACCAGGATAGGTGACTGGAGATAAAGAGTGATGGAAAGGAGAGAGCCAAAACTTTTCTTTTTCTCTCATCTTCTCACCACACCTAACGCAGAGTTTGCTCCACGTCAATGGCCTTGGCCTGTGGGCCTGGGAGAGAAAGACCACAGCTGTGGGGCTAGAGGAGGAGGGAGCTAGGAGACCAAGGTGGGAAAGAGACCCCATAAGAAAAGACAAGGGGCCGTAGCTGCAAGGCAAATTTTACCTAGATCCTGCTTCTTCCTGGGGAAGCTCCTCACGCTCTTCTCTCCCTTAGTCATCCAGTTTGGCTTTGTCACCCTCTTTGTGGCCTCCTTTCCTCTCGCACCTGTGTTCGCCCTCCTCAACAATGTCATCGAAGTGCGGCTTGATGCAAAGAAGTTTGTGACGGAGCTGAGACGGCCAGATGCCGTGAGAACCAAAGATATCGGTATGTCCCCTGCTTAGAGATCATGGCAAGCCCTCTGCCTCTGTCCATCCCCTCGGGCTCCCTTCCATGTCCTGCCATCACAGTCTCACTCTGGATTCAAGAGGGCTGGGGGAAGCCCTTGCCTCTCCATCCCTTGGAGCTCCTCATCCTCATATCTTCAGGCTCTGGGAGACCTTTATCCACACCCACTTGTCCCCCTGATTTCCAGATGGGGTGCACCTAAGTCTTCTAGGCAAGCCCATTCCTGGGGGCCCTGCAGACCTCCACTGGTAGCTTGTCTATGGATCCTCACCCTGAGGTACAACCTTGTCGACACCAGACCAAGGGTGGCAGTGAGCCCGATGCCCTGCTCTCTGTCTTACAGGGATTTGGTTTGACATTCTCTCTGGGATCGGCAAGTTCTCCGTTATCAGCAACGTAAGTGTTCCCTCTGTGACACCCTAGCTCTGTGGGAAGGGAGCTGCTGAGGGGGCCTCTAGGGGAGCTGAGGCTTTCAAAGCAGGGTACCAGCCCTTGTTACCTCCCAGCCTTTTATTTTGGAGCTTTGTTCAAGGCAGCCCCCTGGTTAATAACATGTACATGCCTTCTAACTCCTCCTGCAGCGGCCAGGGCTGCACGACGTTCTTGTTAATTTCACTACGCAAAAGGTAATTATCCACCAGAATGCATACCTTGGCCTTAAGAGTCAAAATCTGATCTTTCTTCAGAGCCAAGAATAATGAGGAAAGAATTCCCCATATCTATCCATCTCTTTCCTTTCTTTTTCTACTCCCAAGCTAAACAATACCTGGACCAGTGCCCAGGTCCGTGGTTCCTACTTACGGTTTCTCTAAACTGTCAATGTGGAGTCATAATTATTCCCATGGACTCTGGCATGCGTAGGTTAGAATAGGACAGACAAGAAGAGGGGTCCTACCTGTTGTGACCTCCTTAACTGCCTTGCCAGACATGTCAGCATTTCAGGGGAAATCCTGCTGGGCCCAACCCAATGGCAGCTTTTGCTCCTGCCTTTTGTACGGATGATGGTCTGGTAGGGCCTCTTGTTCCATATCCCAAGAAAGTCCCACCAGCCTGGCGTATACCAAGAAAGCCACCACCCGTTTTACCCTGGGGAAAGAAACTTTGGTTCTGGCTGGGACTGGGTTGCCTGTTAAGAACACATAAAATGACTAGAGAGGCAGAGAGAATCAGCCCCCTGTATTTTGAATGCTCAAAGTAGGAAATGCACATCTTAAGGCTGGCAGATAAGGTGGAATTTGGAAACTAGATCAGTAGCTACTTTGGAGTTTTGTTTACTAGGAAAGGGGCCTTGCATACTAGGTGCTTTCCACCATACCACAGAATGACAAGAAGTCTTTCCTCACTGGCCTTTCTAAGACTCCTTTACTTATCTGTAAGAATGAGAGAGCATAAGATTACCCACCAAAAAGGATCATTCTGGAGATTTAATGGGAAGATTAAAGGATGTAGAGCAAGAGCTCAGTAAGTATGTTACTCATTCTCAAATATGGTTATGGCCATCCACGCTCATATATACATGTAGAAAATAATACCTAAACTACATTTTTTTTTAAAAAAGAGCCTTAATTATTGGTGCAGAATACAGTATAAACACCTGCCAGAAAGATTTAAGATTTTCTTTGCAGAAAGTACCTCCACATTCAAATATGTCATCATTCACTCGCTGTTTGCTTTGCTCTGTAGACAGTTATAGGACACTTAAATATGCCAGACAGTACGTTGGGTATGTGTGGTTGGATCCAGCAAGACCCACTCCTTCCCCCTTGGGGTCTCAGTGTTCCTAAGTCCAACGGATGAAAGCACAACTCCATTACGTGCTGCGCTAAAAAGTGCCGAGAGACGATGGTCAAACAGAGGGAACTGTGGTACCATATCCCTGGTACTCCTGGTTCTCTGGTGTCTTGCAGAGGCAAAGGTTCGTTGTCATCCACTGTCCTTGCACGTTGCCTCTAAGTGGCACTCTTGTCACTCTCAGTAATTTTCTCAGAAATTCTTCCACTCTTCCTTGGCTTGGCCAACACCAGTGTCAGCTCGGATATTTCAGAGGGGCTCACTCCCGCCAGAACCCAACAGCCCACACTGGCTTAGTACTCTCAGCAACCAGCCACTGTCCAGTGGGTTCATTTACACATACCGAAGGTGGGAAGCTGCATGAGCTCCGAGTAAGGACTTCTCTATCAGAGTGGTGCCTCTGGATGGGGAGCCCAAGAAGGACCCATCCCTCAGCCAGAGGGACCCTGTGCCACCTGGACAGCATCTGTCCTAAACACCCCTCAAGCCCCTGCTTCTGTCCTTCAGGCCTTTGTCATCGCCGTCACCTCCGACTTTATCCCCCGCCTCGTGTACCAGTATGCCTATAGTCACAACGGGACCCTGCATGGCTTTGTCAACCACACCCTCTCCTTTTTCAACGTCAGCCAGCTGAAGGAAGGAACGCAGCCAGAAAACTCACAGTTTGACCAAGAGGTTCAATTCTGCAGGTAAAGTAATTGGGTGGAGGAGGGCGGCAGCAGGTGACCAGAAGTGATAGATCCAGGGAATTAACTGGAATATCTAGATTTATATCACTCTCCTCTCCCTCTTTCTCCTACCCTCAGCCCCCCAAATCACTATAAATCAATTTCAGTGAATCAGTAAATATTTATTGAGTGTCTTTTGCCAGACACTACAGAGAAAAGAAGTATATAGCCTTATCTTTACCATCAAGGGCTTTGTGGTCTGGTTGGAAAAAGCAAACAGAGCAGGTGGGACAGAGCGTGCTATTCAGGGACTCTATCTAGCGTGGACTGTGAGCACTGTGGTGTTCAGAGGAGAGGAAGATCAGTAGGGGCTAGAAGGGAAAAGTAGGATTCCTGGAGGGCCCAGGAGGAGATGTAAGACCGAAAGAGAGAGTATGCTAGGTGGGGAGTTGGCATGGGGAAAGTCATGGGGTGAGGGTGAATTTGGGGTGTTAGATGAACACTTAGGGGCTAGGTAATGTAGTTAGCAAGAAGAGCACTTAGAAGATAACAAAAAGGAATAGTTTTGGAAATACAGTATATCAGAACTCCTAGGATAATATAAGCCAAAACATTGTTGAATTTGAATAGGTAGGATGAAGTCGATGATAGGGAATCTTGATATATTGCAGGAACTGTAATGTGATGTGAGAATGACAGGTAAAGTATAGGCTTGGGAAAATTAATCTAGTCTCAGAGAGAAGCTTGGACTAGAATTGGGGGAACTCAGGGAGGGCAGCTAGGCTGCTGCTGTCATTCAGACATGAACCACGGCAGGCATGGTCCAGGGTGATGGAAGGAATTAGGAGGAGGTGAGGAGCTATTTACTGTAATACATGGTAGCGTTGGTGGCAAGAGAGTAAGAGGGAGCCCGAACCAAGGATATCAATCAAGGTTGGGCTGAGGTCAGAGGTGGGTCCGTTGACAGCGATGGGGAGAATGTTAAGAGAATCCAATTTTATGGTACATTGGATGAATTTGATTTCAATCACATCGATTAAAAAAGAATGGTGGGAAAGTTTTCACCTAACTCCGAGGCACAACTTAGCTGGAATTCCTGAGGGGTTCAAGTCAGAGTCATGGCTGAAGACCCCAGCCCAGGGAACATGGAAGCTAAGAGACAGAAGACTCTCCACTATTAACCCAAGAAGGGCAAATAAAGAGAGGAACAGATGGGAATACAACCAGTTTGGACCCTTGTGAGATGATAGTAAAGGAGTTTGGCAAAGATCACAGCTCATATACTAAGAAAAACAGAGCAATAAATACAACAAAATACAAAACCTAAGAAAGGTATCAAGAGACAAATGGAGGGCTTTTCTGGGCCATCCCTGAGCATGTCTGGCGTAAGAGCTGGTGACCCTCCATCGGAAAAGCAAGGCCTCAGTGATTCTTGCCGCCAGGATGACCTTGGGTACAGCTGTCCTGTGTTCCTGCTTGGCACCCAAGGCCTGCCATCCCTGAGATGGCTGCTCAGGTTCAGACTCACAGTCTGACGCCACACAGGAGAGGAAATGAATTGGTCCACCCCACCCAGATGACAGAGTGATGCAACCGTACCCCTGTGTGATTGCAGTGGAAGGGTATCTCCTCGCCAGGAGAACTGTAGGGTTGCGCTCTAGCCAATAGGAGAAGGCTCAAAACCAGATCTAAGAACATGTAAGTAAATTTTAGTCACAGATACTGATTTCTGTTGGCCTAGATGTTTCCCGTAACTACACAGCTGGCGCCACAGGGAGTCTCACTCTGGGACTGAGGGCCTGTGCAGCCCAGGGCCGCTCCGCTGTGCACCCGCCACGCCAGACTGCCTGTCCTTGCCACTAGATTTTGGCCCACAGATCCAACAGACGTAGTTCCAGCAGGCGGAGGATGTGTCCCAGCTGCAGGCTTTCCTGGCAGGGTCCAGACCGACTCCAGCAGGGTACGTGAAGTCGGCCAGCAGTCGGCACTGCGAAGTAATATTTCCAGCTCCTCATTCTACCAAGGCTTAGAAAGGTGAAGAATTCTCCTTCACCTCTCATCGAGGTTTCAGGGACAGATCCTGAAGTAAAACTCACGTTAATCCAAGAAAGCAGGTCAACCCCCAGGCAAGGCAGGGAGCAGCACCGTGTGGGTTGTGGGGAGGCAGGGCTGACACTGTGTGTTTTGTGTTTTTTAAAAAAGATTTATTTATTTGAGAGAGAGAGAACACACACACAGGTGGGGGGGGGCGGTGGCAGAAAGAAGGTGCAGAGAAAGAAACTAAGCAGACTCCACGCTGAGTGTGGAGCCCGACATAGGGGCTCAGTCTCATGATCCTGAGATCATGACCTGAGCCGAAATTAAGAGGTGGACACTTGACCCACCAAGCCACCCAGGCGCCCCCTTTGTCTTTCTTCCCTTCCCTTCTACTTACTCCACTCCTTTCCCCTTCCCGTCCCTTGACCTTCACTCCCCTCCCTTCCCTTTCCTTTCTCACCCCTTCTCCTCCCCTCCCCCTCCAATCCCCTCCCCTTTCTCTTTCTGGGAAAGAGGCTCACCACAGAGCAGGGAGCCCAATGCAGGACTCCATCCCAGAACCCCGGGTCATGACCCAAGCCAAAGGCAGACCCTTAACTGATTGAGCCAGCCCAGTGTCCCATCCCCCTGTGTGTTTCTTTAGTCGGTCTAGAAGCACTGAGGTTCTGTGACCTTGCCCCTGACCATCGGAACTTCCAGAAACACTATGAATATGCTTTCCAGATGTATCAGGGGCTTCACTGGCTTAAACATAAAAGGACTTGAATAGGCCGCCACATTGAAAGTTGAAAATAGTTCTAATTTTAGGCAAGGCTTGATTCAGTCAAGTCTGCCTAAACCAAATCTTTCTCCACCTCCCTCCCAGTACTACTCTAGTCAACTACCAGCAGCTTCTAGGTCCAAGTCCAAGCGGGAACATACCTCTTTCCCAGTGATCCTGCAGAAGTCTCATTGGCTAGGATCAGTGGGCATGCCCTCCCAGAACCAGTCATGGTAGCCAGGGGAGGAGCTGGAGGTGGGAGGTGAGATGATTTTGGTCTGAAGCACCAAGTAGGAGGTAGCTGCATGGGGAGAAATTAAGGTGAACAGATACAACAGCAAATGTCCTGCACACCAGGTATTATTAGTACGCACGGAGCAGGTCAAGCTTTGCTGTCGCTGCTTCCAGAGTCCCTGGACTGCCCAGCCAGCTCCAAAGCCCCGACATCTCCTCTCTCCATCATTTCCATGTAAGCTGATGGGATCATGGCTTATCGGGGATCCATTAAAAAACAACAAAGGGGCATCTGGGTGGCTCCGTCATTAAGTGTCTGCCTTGGGCTCAGGTCGTGATCTCAGGGTCCTGGGATCAAACCCCACATGGGGCTCCCTTCTCAGCGGGAAGCCTGCTTCTCCCTCTCCCACTCCCCCTGCTCATGTTCCTTCTCTCACTGTGCCTCTCTCTGTCAAATAAATAAAATCTTTAAAAATAACAAGAACAACAACAAAAAAATCCTCTTCCAGTGAAGTGGCAAAATTATTACTGGGTGCATGTGTAGAAGTGTGTTCTGTATTTCTGCTAAGAAAATGTCTCTGCAAGATGAAACCAAAATGATTTTTGGAGCATCTGACATGATTTCCTTGCCCAGTACCAGTAAGGAGTACGGGTTCACTGTGCAATTATTTTTGAGACCTTACAAGAAAGGCTTGTTGTTGGTTCCATGATAAGGAATAAGACACAATGCCTCCCTCAAGAAGTCTAGATGGAGGAGATGAGCAAGTAAGCAAGCAATTAAAATCTAGCTTTAATAATTTATAATAGGGTAACTGCAGGGAGCTCCGAGAGCCCCGCAGAAGGAGGCACGCACCTAACCCAGACCCGAGTATTGTGGCAAAGCTTCAGGGGAGCTAAAAGCTGAAAGTGGAACATTGTGCAAGGTTGGCCAGACTGATGCTCTTGTCAACGCTCCTCGTTCGCTAGACCAGGCTGGCCTGGGAGGGCTGGGAGGAGTGCTGGTGGACCGGAAGGGAGCCTCAAATGCTGAAGGAGATCTGGGGAGAACAAGGCCTTCCAGGTAGACAGACTCCTTGGTGCTGGGTGGTGGGCGCTGGAGTGGCGGATAAGCTCTGAGGGCGAGGAGGGAAGAGAATGCAGAAGCCAGACCGAGAACAGCATGGTGGTCCTACGGAGGTGCGTGGACGCCCCCTTAGGTCGGTGGGAGCTGCAGGGAGCAGGGATGGGATTGCACGTGTCATTGGTGTCCTCTCTGGCTGCGGTGTGAAGACTAGTGAGTTACATTTGAAATAGAGATGTTTCACTGTACGGTGTGAGCAGGTGTCCAGAGCGAGCTCAGCCTATTACCTCGATACGACATACCAAATAGGTGTGCTTCGGGGCTACCTTATCCTGGAGGGGCAATAATTATTGATGGAAATCTCTGCCTCAGTGGGTCCAACTCGCCGCATGCTGTGGAAACTTGGCTGGCTCACCAGTGTCTGGGGAGTTTCGGAGAGGGGCATAATCTACTGATGTAAGCCAGGATTGGTCAGTAGCTGTAAGAGTTAGCAATGAAGGAGAAGGAAAGTTAGAGATAAGGAGAGAAGAGGGAGGGAGAGAGAGAAGGAGAGAGAGCTCTAGAGTTAGTCCCAAAGCCAGTGTTTAAAACTGCTTCCGTGGTGGGAAATGAAAAGTTTGCCCTGATTTTCTGGCAAATAGTGTTGGGAACTCGATGACCCTTCTTATTCTTAGCTTTCAGTGACCTCTGGAGATAAATGTGGTCAAATAAAACTGAGGGTTCGGGCTCCAGCCCAGCCTTGCCAGGCATAGAGGTATCTTAAAAATAGCAGTAAACGTTAGGACAAGTCTCCAGCTGCCCATTTGAGATGCATTCCCAGCATTTTTGGAGCAACGTTCACTTCGGTCCTCTTGCTGCGCTGGCGGGGCCGCTGCATAAACAGTTCCGTGACGTGGGTCTGTGGGCAGGACCCGTGGCTGCTGACAGGGCGGAAGGGCTACCGTGTCCTGGAGGGCGGGTGGTGGCCCAGGCTGCACCCCCCCTACCCCCGCTCCACGGGGAAGGGAGTGGAGGGGTGGGCAGGGGAGGGTCTGGCCAGGGAGTTGACTTGGGCCTGATCAACCCTGAAGGACTGCTGGGGCTGCCGAGCGTCGTTGGGGGCATCTGCTGGGTTTCTCTGCAGGGCCCGAGTTCTTGCATATAACAAGGTCACGGTACAAGTCTTTGGAGAGGCGAGTTCTCTTCAGTCCCGTGGCGGTCTCTCATCTACTCTGTGAATGCAGAGGCAGAGTCAGCTTTTCCGGGTGTTGCCATTGCTGATCTTTATCGACCCCTGGATTAATGTGGCTCTCATTAGTTCCTAATTGCCTATACTGTTTTCCCTCGTTAAAGGCCAATCTCAGAAGGCAGTTTGAAGTAGCTGAGATGGAATGAAGATATTGTATGTAATTGTGTTTAGCATGAATCTGACACTAATTGCCATTGGGACTATTAAAATTTTTTTAAACATACCACTGTTTGGAGTTGAGAACCGTATTTACTAACTGATTCATAATGTAACTAAAACCTCATTTTTGGAAAAAGCCATCCCTGATTGTTGATGACTAAATCCTCAGTCTGTAACTTCGGTATCCTTCCGGCCCACCATAGTGTTGGCTGAGGAGGGATTGTGGCAGATGTCCCTGTTACTGTCACTGGCCACCCCTGCAAGTGAGGATGGGAGGGGGACATCTGAGCGGGGAGACTCTCTCTTCCCCCTCTACACCTCAGTGTCCCCATCTATAGCGGACGTGGAATGAATGATCTCCAAAGATTCTTTTCTGCTTCTTTCTAAAAAATTAATATTTCATGATACACATAACATACTAAAAACTCTAAACATTACAGGCAGCCTCTCCGACTCTGTCCCACGTCTGCCCTCCCCTCTGCCCGGTCCTAGGCACCTCCCCAACAGTACTCACAGCGGGACATTTCCACGCGTCTTTCTTAGACTTTCTTCCATGAGTTAACATCAAGTGAGCTCATAGAACCTTTACAGGGTTTTATGGCTTTGTTTTATAAAAATGAAATACATTTTGAATTAGTGGGAATGTTCTTTCTCCAGGTAATTTATAAATTCAACTCCATGTGATTTTTCATATTGTTAGGACAAACTAGATAAAATCTTACAGTAATTTAAAGCTACAATATAATGATGATTTTTGTACCAGTTTCACTTACTGTGTATGAGTCTGTTTCAGTTAATGCTATAATTTTCCTCCTCGAAGCTTAGTATAAAAATGTATGTTGGGCCACCAAATATTGCCATTAATTATATCCTCTTAAATTGTGATTTTTTTAAATCATAAAAGCAATTCTATATACTTATGTGTATATACAAAAGGAAAACACTTTCTTGATCATCCTCACCCCAGTCATTCTCTCCCAGAAGAAATCGTTGTATTTATTCTCAGTGGAAGCCTCCAGAAATCAGTCACATGCATTGTTTTATTTAATTTTCACTGTGCTTTCCTTTAACATTTAACATATATGCACACGCACGCACGCCCATACTCATTTATTTATGGTCGGTGGGTGAGAGCTGGAGCATTTCTGTGTGCTCGCACGGAGATGCGTGTTCTACGAGCTCCATTTTACAGGTTAGAATGCTGAGGTTCAGAGAGGAGAAACAGGTTTCTCGGGGTCTTATAGCTAGTAAGTGAGAGGCCACTCCTAGTGCACACTTGCTTTTTAGACACTCCAGTTGGATGGTAATTGCAAGCCTCTTATTATTACGAGACTCTCAAAATTAATATTAAGGCTCAAAGAGAATAAAGAGAGCTCTGGAGGGGTGAAGATGAGATCTAGGAGTGGCTCCTAAAAATCATAACTGTGAACTTAAATCCCAGCCAACAGGTGCAGGAAGGGACCAGATGTGGGGGTTCACCCAGTGCTTGGCCCCTCCATGAGACTTTGGAGGGGCCGCACTCCCTCAACCAGGGAGAAGCATCTGGTTTTGAAAGGCCTTTGAGCTGCTGGGAATGGAGCAGAAGTTCTGCCTCCCACTGGCCTTAGGGTTACCTATTTTGTGCCATTTACCTGGACACAGACCCTGAGAGAAGCCCCTGGCAGTTGTGGCGCTGGCTGACCCTTTCTAATTCATATCAGCATGAGGGGAACCTGGAACATCTGTGCCCGTGAGCTCAGAGGCCCCCTCCCCCCCGCCAGAATGCCAGAAGCCCTGGGAGCGGTTGTGTATGTGCTCTGTCCTCTTCCCAGGAGTGCTGTCAGCTACCTCCAGGCAAAGGGGAAGGAGTAGCTACTGTTGATGGGGCACATGTCCCTGTGGGATGGAGCGTTGAGGCCACGTTGTAGACCAGCACCTTGGCCATCAGAACGTCGGGTAACTTGCGAGAGAACATAGAACCAAAGTGATAGAGGCAACACTGAGCTGTCACCTGGTGACTCTGAAGTGTATGCTTTTGCCAGTGCTGTGCACGGGGCTTAGACACCAGACAGACCTGGCCGACAGCTCATGTGTCATGGTGGACACCATGAAGGTCATTGGTCACTCGTCTTATTTATTTATTTATTTATTTGACAGAGAGAGCCCAAGCAGGGGGAGCAACAGAGGAAGAAGGAGAAGCAGGTTCCCCACTGAGCAGGGAGCCTGATGTGGGGCTTGATCCCAGGACCCAGGGATCATGACCTGAGCTAGAGGCAGATGCTTAATGATTGAACCACCCAGGCACCACAGTCACTCATCTTTTGTGGCCATTTCTAGTCTTAAAGATAATTATGTCTTTAAGTAGTGTCTTCTTGTTATCCACTGAAAACATTTGATAAGCTTGACTTCTTAGGATAACACTTGAAAAAAATGATGAAATCTGAATTTATATTGGAATGTAAACAACCAATCCTTTCCTGGTGGCAGAAGCTTACGGGAATAATATTCTTCAATCTATGAGTCATTGTTCATGAGTGGGTTAGGAAATCACTTTATTTGGTCATGATCAGCATTTTAAAGATGAGAATAGGCTAAGACAGGACATGATAGATTCAGAAAATATTGGTTCATCGCACACGGCAAGGGTATGATTTTCAGCTCAGTGATGTAGATTTATGTGTGCATTAATGGACAGTGCAGTAATGGACATTGTATTTCTCAATACTGTAGGTCATGGGTTTTTTTAAAAGTTAGCTTCAGAAAGGGAGATATGAACAGATGCATACTTCATTAAATCATGCATTGTACTTTTCCGTGGATCGTTTGTCCTCTAGTTCCTACCAGAACTACATTTAGCCCATTGGCATAGTGGTGTTTTCAAGTAAAGCTTTCTGGAAATATCTGTGTTAATCTTTCCCCAGATCTTTGATTCAGTGCATGTGTTTGTTAGATTTTAAAAATGTTTTGGACACTCAGGGAGGGCAAAGGGACATTTCCAAAAGCTGTGGTGAGTTAGTATCAGAGGTGGAACCAGAATTAGATTATTTATGGATTCTTTCCAGACTGGGAAAAAGAGGGGTGAGTGGTGGCTCCTAGAGCAAGGTCAGTGAGCAGCTGTTCCTTCCTAAGTGGAGCTAGAGCACGAGAGGAACAGACTTTGGTTGTAGCAGGAGAGATGGGGCTGACCTGGGGAAGGGCGTCCCCATGGTACAGGCTGGGCACTATATGTCACGCCCATCCCCTGGAGGTCTTGAGAAGAGTAGATAGATCCGCTTTTGCCGTGGGGTCCTTTGGGGGGCAGGTGGAGGGCAGTGAGCTTGAGCTTTTTCCCACCTGAAGGTGTCCTTCTCCATTTAGCCATGCTCTCCCTCTCTCCCATTAGCAAGCCTAATCTGGAGCTGGCCTTGCTTCTGTCCTCAGCCACGGGTGGATACGCTGAATCCTGTGGTGTATTGCTGGGCTGCAGTTAGCTTTGCTTTTCAGCCGGATGTCAAAGCAAGCCTGCGACAGCTGTGATCAGCTGTTGGAAGGGCGGGGGTGGGGAAGGGGCAGCTCCTGGCCTCCTGCCCAACCCTAGTCAACTGCTTACTGTCCACATCTGTTTGTCTCTTCCTGTTGCTGACTCTGTCGCTCTGCCGTTTTCTGTTTGTGGGCATCTCTTTTCCTTTTCCTCTTTTTTTCCTTCCTTCTTCTTGCATCTCTGTGGACAGTTGGAAGCCACCATGCTTTTACCTGGATCTTCCAGGGCAGCTGGCTCATCCCAGGTGCGGAAGGGACAGAAACCTCCCATTTCTGGGGCGCCTGGGTAGCTCAGTCCATTAAGGGTCTGACTCTTGATTTCAGCTCAGGTCATGACTCTCAGGGTGGTAGGATCTTGCCCTGCATTGGGCTCTGTGCTCAGTGGGGAGTTTGCTTGAGATTCTCTCTCTCCCTCTGCCCCTCCTCCTACTGTCCCCCTCTCAAGTAAATAAATAAATCATAAAAAAAAAAATTCTGGGGGCACCTGGGTGGCTCAGTGGGTTAAGCCTCTGCCTTTGGCTCTGGTCATGGTCTCAGGGTCCTGGGATCGAGCCCTGCATTGGGCTCTCTGCTTGATGGGGAGCCTGCTTCCCCCTCGCTCTCTGCCTGCTTCTCTGCCTACTTGTGATCTCTGTCAAATAAAAAAAATCTTAAAAAAAAAAAATTCTGAATCCCCCACCTCAAACCACAGCTGTTGGTGAGGTGCTTTGTGACAGTAGAGGGAAGGCCTGCCTTCATCCAGACTTGGATTCTCACCTTGACTCTAGTCCTTGCTGGCCAGGAGAGAGACCTGGGCAAGTAACTGACCTTCTCTGAGCCTCAGTGTCCCCCATTTTCTTTGGGGATATCAGCGCCTGCTGGAAGATGTTATGGTGATTGAATGAGAAAGCTTCCAGAAAAGCTCCTTGCTCGGGGATTGGTGCGTATGGCATGTTCAGTGTAGGTCATTTTACTTGTTGGCCCCTCTTCACACAGTCCCCATCCTGCCTTCTTTGGCAGCCTGCACCCCACTCGGTGGCCTGACACCACCCCAGTCCTTCCCCCCAGGGCTTGTTTTGCTTTGACTAAACGTCAAAGATCTGTTGAATTCCATGGAGAAAACAGTTCCATGAAGGGTCCTAATTCTTCTGGTACCAGCTCTTGTCACTTTTCCAGGCTTAGGGAAAAAAAGTGAGTCTGAGAAAAATGAGCCTTTTTTTTTTTAAGAGGCAGGGGGTGGGGGTTTGGGGAGCAGAGGGGGAGGGAGGGTGAGAATCTCAAGCAGACTCCCTGCTGAGCACAGAAGCAGGGCTCGATCTCACCACCCTGAGATCATGACCTGAGCTGAAATCAAGAGTTAGACACTTAGCTAACTGAGCCACTCAGGTGCCCCAAAAATGAGCGGTTTTAACAAGAGTCATCACAGAATGGGAGTGAAAAGGCAGCCATGAGGAAAATCTCTCCACGGGTCTGAGAAGGAGGCATGAGCAAATGTCAGGCACTGCCATTTTGTTTCTTAAGCCACATGGACAGATCATAAACGCAGTCAGTAGAAGAGGATCCTGACCAACCATCACTGTTACAGCCATTCCCCCAAGTCACTCAACTTGAGCTTGGTTTGAGTCAGCCTTCCTTGGGCTGCAAGAATGTAGCCGTCTCTATGGCTGCGGTCCCGAAGCAGCCAGCCAAGAAGGAAGCCTGGGGTTGTCTGCAGGCACCTATGTCACCGCTGAGCCCAGGGGCTGCTGAGAACTGTCCAGAGTTTCTGGGCGTCTCCCTCCCCTCTTGAGCTCATGGGCCAGTGGGGCCAACAGGGACCCATGGTGCTGGGATCCTCTTGTGATTCCTGGGCTCTTCTGGAAGAAGAATCACGTGGAAGCCGTGAGGGATATTAAAGAGAGAGAGAGTAGGAAGGCATTTCCAGGCCAACACTGGGTGTTTTTTGTTTGTTTGTTTGTTTGTTTTTTAGGACTTTGGTCATTTTATGCGATGGACAGTTGGTGGTGGGGCTGTGAATTCCTCCCTCCCGCTTCCTGCTAATTCCCACATGTGGGAGCCAGGAGCTTGCCTGCTGCTCTGTTCCTTGAGGGTCAGAAGCACCCCTTGCCCTCCATCTCTTCCCAGTCCTAACGCCACATTTCTCTCTGGGCAGGTTTAAGGATTACCGAGAGCCGCCGTGGGCCCCGAACCCGTATGAGTTTTCCAAACAGTACTGGGCCATTCTGTCTGCCCGTCTGGCTTTTGTCATCATCTTCCAGGTGAGCTGTTTGAATGAGGAGTAGAAGCCCAGCTGCGGGAGGTAGAGACAGCCATGTCTCCTTGCCTGCCCCTCCCCTCAGCGTGTCCTTGGTGCTGTCATACCGGGGTCCCCACAAGCGGAGGAGGCAGGAAGCACACTCTCAAGAGGACCTCCATTAATGGATGGATTGGCAGAGAACAGAACGCAGAGTAAGGTTACAGGACAGATGTGGGGTAAGATGCAGGGTGGAGAGAGATTCCCACTGAGACCTAAGATGAGAAAGGAAGCTAGAAGGGCAGTGGGGACCAGGGTCTCGACCCTGCAGCAGACAAACAGGCCGGCCTGGTCTCTGCAGCGCAAGAAGGGGCTCGATTTTGGAACAGTTCTTCCCGCTCTCGGCTGGCTCCCTCCTTTGTTAGCGTGCTCTGGCCCCTGAGACACCTGGCGAGGAGCGCCCCAGAGCCATCCGGCCATGCCTCCATGGATGAATAGCAAACTCGAGCCCCTGATCGCTATCTCTGACAATAGCCGTAGCTCAGGTTGCACGGCTGAGAGCCGCGGGCACGCAGCCCCAGGTCCCACTTGGGGTCCTGCCGCCCTTCAAGCAGGAGCCCGGATCCTTTTCTCTTCCACTCCCTCTGGCTTTTGTATTCCCCGAAGGCAGATCTCTGGGGGGCTCTAAGATATCCTGTCCCGACCCCAGCCCAGGAAGTAGAGAAGCCCATCGGCTAGTCTTTCACCAAAAGAAGACAGCCCTTCTTCCTCTGGGGAGATGGGGCGATGGATTTGAAAAGCTGCTCCCCGCTGCAGGCATCCCCTGGCTTTCCCACAGGTCACATGCAACACTCACTAACTGCGTAAAAGTTGATTTTAAGAGAAGAGTGTGACTTGAAGCAACTGTAGAGTGTGGGAAGCCCCCAGGAGCTCCTGGAAGCAGCATTTGGTCCCCTGGCCCTCCCCTGGGCCCTTAGGTATGAGTGAAATTCAAGGTCAAGGTGGGAATAGGTTTGGAGCCTGGAAGACAGCCGTGCCCTTAAGATCTTGTCTGGGTCCCATCGCTGTCCCTGGATCTCAGAGTGTGTGTGTGATCAGCTGGTAGAGAGTGCCACAACTGGGCGAGTGAACTGGGCAGAGCATGGCTTGGGGAACTGGGCAGGAACCAGGTTACAAAGGAGCTGTCATATATTGGGCTGAGCTGGCACTGTTGTGACATGGTCCCCGCTTCCGTGGAAAATGCTGCGGGAAAGGGAGTCCTGTCCTACCTGCGCTTGCGAGAGCAGGGCTCGGGCTCAGCAGGTAGAAGAAGGAAGCCCCTCTGTGTGCACAGAGGCTTGGAATGGAGAAGGGGGCACTCGAAGCAAGATCCTTAGCCAGGCCCATGTGACCAGCTTCACGGGGTGGAAGAGAGAGCAGGATCCAGTGAGGGCGAGGTGGGCTGAGGCCAATACTTAGCACAGAAACCAGATGTCCGCCTCTGAGCTGGAGGACAGAGGGCAGGCTGGGAACAAGAGAGGAGCAGCTGGCTCAGGGAAGCCCTGGGGAGGCCAGCAGGCCCCATGCCCACTTCCCAGGGAGTGCTGGAGCAGGGCGCTGGAGGCTGAGAGGCCGGCCAGGCAGGACAGGATGGGGACAGCCCCGCCTCATGTGAGCTATTGACTGATTTTGTCTCCACAAGAACCTGGGGGACAGGTACTCTCACTTCTCCACTTTCTACTTGGGGATGCTGCGGGGCCCCTTGGCACGTTGGCTCAGAGCACCTGCTAGTAAGTAGCCGGGCCAGAAGGACACAGAGGTGTCCTGCTTCCGGGTCTGTGCTTGCCACAGCCCCCACCTTGGCACCACGCCGCCTGCCCCACTGCTGAGACCATCACTCTGACAGGGCGGTGGCGGCCAGGGATGCCCTGGTGTCCCTTGGGGCTTGGTCTCTCCTCTCAACCCACCTCCCTGGCTTTTGGCAGAACCTCGTGATGTTCCTGAGTGTCCTCGTGGACTGGATGATTCCAGACATCCCCACGGACATCAGTGACCAGATCAAGAAAGAGAAGGGCTTGTTGGTGGACTTCTTCCTGAAAGAGGAGCATGAGAAACTCAAGCTGATGGACGAGCCGGCCCAGAGGAGCCTGGGAGGGGGACGTCGCAGCAGGAGCCGGGCGCCCAGTTGGGCCCCCTCAGGCCAGAGCCAGCCGGGCAGCATTGCGTCCTCTGGTTCCCAGCACACAAATGTGTGAGCGAGCCAGCCCTGCTGCGGGAGGGACACCGCAGCCAGGGACCTCACAGAGTGCAGCTGTGCACCTGTGCGGGCGTGGTGGCCCGCATCTGCCGGGGTCTGGCCTACTGGGGTCTTGTAAAGGTGTGCGTGCGCAGAGAGAGGTTAGAGTGAGCGAGAGTGAGCACGGGCAGGAAGAGAAATGGGGCTGCTTCTCGGAAACTTCAAGCTTAAGTTTCTTTTAGGTCCTCTTTGTATCCTTTTAGGGGCGTGGTACCCTATTTTGAGTCACTTGGCGAAAAAAGGGGTGTCTCCACCCCAGAGCTCCCAAGTGGCATGAGCCTTCCCTGCGGAACCTCAGGTGTCCTCTCTCGGGTGGCCACAGGCTGGGAGAGGAGCAAGCCCCCATCCTGAGGGATCCCTCACCCCTTCCCACAATCTCCCTGAGCAGAGTATCCCTGAGTCACTTGCAGCCAGGGCTGTTCCAGCCCCACTGGCTGCAAATTAAGTCGCAGGGCTGATCGCTGCGACCACTGGACTGTGATGGTAAGTGGCAGAGTTCCAAACCCGAGCTCGTCCCCAGTGCGTGTCACTGGGAGCTTGTGGAACTAGCCATCGCTTCATGCAGGTTCAGATTTAAAGTAATAAAATAAATGGAAACATTCTTTATAAAGATACATCTTCTTGTCTTTGGTCCTCTTTCTTTCTGTTGCTTCCTACCAGTATTTACTGAGCACCTACGACGTCCCAGATGCTGTTCACAGATGAGAGATACGGTAGAGTCCAAGAGGGAAGATCTCGGCCTCGTGGAGCTTCCTTTCTGTGGAGAGACAGACAAGGCACTGAGGAATGTGTAGGATTTCAGCCAGTAATAGATGGCTAAGGAGAGATTCGAGGATGAGGGAGGTCAGGGGCACAGGAGGGACGGGGCTTACCATTTTACATAGGAATCGAAGACAAGCCCAAGATGGTTCAAAGTACACCTTTCCTCCCAGAGCCGGGGTGGGGGTGGGGTGAGATTTTCAAGACTAGCTGGAAGCAAAGGCCAGACATCATTCATCATGGTCTTTCGCGCACCTCAACCCCCCCCACGGTGTAGAAACCTGGGACTGTCTTGATGCTTGGGACTCGGCCCCAGTTCCTCCCGGGTCAGTCTGACTGGAGTCCAACTCGGCGGTGTCCAGGTGGAAGCTTCGTGGAGGGCTGCGCTCAAGAGGAGAGATGCGTGTTCTCAGTTTTCAGCACACCTGCTGATTCGAGACCCCACGGGGGCTGGGCTGGGCATCCTTGCCGCTCACCAAGGCTTCTGTTGCTCGCCCCCAGCCACGTGCAGGATCCCACTGCCACCAGCTCTTGCTCCAAGAAGCGGCCCCTTCTTCTGTGGGGACACCAGGACACAGCTTTAGTGGGAGCCCAGACAAGGCTGTCCCATGCCGCTCACGGACCGGTGGTCCTATGGTATATTTTATTTTTTTTAAGATTTTTATTTATTTATTTGTTAGAGAGAGAGAGAGGGAGCGAGCACAGGCAGACAGAGAGGCAGGCAGAGGCGGAGGGAGAAGCAGGCTCCCTGCCGAGCAAGGAGCCCGATGTGGGACTCGATCCCAGGACGCTGGGATCATGACCTGAGCCGAAGGCAGCCGCTTAACCAACTGAGCCACCCAGGCGTCCCCTATGGTACATTTTAACCACATCACACCTTCGTGGTCACGCTCAGCATGTGAGCCTAGATGCAAACTCCATTGTTAGCAAAACAAAACAGGAGTGGCCCACGGGAGAGAAATTTCCCTGCAAGAATGTTAATGACTTGGAGATTCCGGGCGCATCAAAAGGAGGCTCTCCCCAGGGACAAGTCCTAATGGGGGTTGGGGGCCTGGGGGTTGGTACTTCCCAGAAGCTGGAAGCTGTGCGGGTCCACACTGAGGGGGGCCGGCTCCAGCACGCAGACACACACTGTACCCTGACTGCGGCAGGCTCACAACCCCACCTCTCCCCCTTCTTTTTTGGACCCCAAGAGTCAAATGATCAGAAAACCAATGAAGACAGTGAAGTCACCCCACAGTCCCCCAAATTTAGAACCAACATCAGCAACTGTGTTTCCTTCCAGTCTCTCATTCCCTCTCAAAGGCATGCACATTTTTAATTTATTATTTATTTACTTATAAATCTGTCTTTATTGGCATATAACATATATACATGTAAGTTGTGGAAAGAACAGCATAAAGAGGAGGTGGGTATATAGCTAAATGGAAACAAAGTTTTTTGTTTGTGTTTTTTTGAATCTTAGAATGCATGCGTATTTTTAGTGACCATTTTGCAATATATGCTATCTTGCTGTTTCCATTTCCTGTATCTCAGCAATCCTTTTGTCTTGTAAATTTTAGTTTTCAGTTTTGAATTATTCAAAATGGCTTACTGACTACTTACCCTGCGGTCAGGCTCCACATAGGGCACTTGGGCTACATCCCTCCACACAATGTTTCCTGCCCTCGGGAGTTTGCATTCCTGTGGGTGAGTCAGGAAGACATCATGAACCACGAATATAAACCACGTAGTATGTTAGAAGGTATGAAATGCTATGAAGAAAAAGAAAAAGTCAAACATGGTAGAGCGGATTAGTGGTGGGAGTAGGAGCTCCCTTCTAGTTCGTTTGCATAATGGGCCTTTTGCTTTGTTTTTTCCCCTGCCCCACTCTGTCCTGTTAAGGGATTGGAGATTGGGGAGGGAAGCCTGGGGTGGCCAGAGCTCACACAGGAGGGGGAGGGACTGGGTCAGACGGCGCCTCCTGGGGAGATGTAGGTGGAGAGGAAGGGAGATTTCATCTGCTCAGGTACAGGTTTCCACTCAGAAAGGATTCTGAATTACGAATTCTGTGATCTGTCCCACCCCCAGGCCCAGATCATCTCAGTAGCACCCCCATTACCAGCACAACCACCAGACGTGCCCACCTAACAGCAGCAACTGGGATTTAGGCAAAGTAAGAAGAATTTCCCCAAGGATCTGTTAAGCTGGGTAGAGAGAGGGTAGGTAGTGTCCTAACTTAAATAATAAAACCTTCTCTGAGCTCTGAGAGGTAATAATTTTGACATCTCACTAGAAAATGCAAAAAAAAGAAATTGTGAACAAACATTGAAACACTGAAGAAAGGAAAAATTATCACTCCTTTTCCTACCCCCTTTCTCCAGAAATAATAACAGTTAATATTGGGGTTTGAGTTCATCTGTGTTCTCATGCTGTATGTGTGGCCACCTACATTGGTCTGTAATAGCATCTATTTTGTTTAATCCTACGAGAAATATATACTCATGGAAGAATACTTAGAAAATGCAGAAAAAGTAAAACATAAATAAAATAGCAGAAATCATCTTAAGTTTTTACCTCCAAGAGAAACAGCCATGAGCCCCTGGAGGGCTTGGTGACCAGCCCTATTCACCACAGGGTTCATCAGTTTTTCCTTATTAAGAATAAAAAGACATGGAATACATTTGATAGTTGATTTAAATGAATCTTAATGGCTCATTCTTTGATGCACGCATTATAAAGAAAAGAGGTAGAATAAAAGGTAGACATCCCTTCCCACTTTCCTCCTCACAGTCTCTTCAGAACAGAGCAACCTTGTCTGGAGCAATCTTGCTTGGCAAAATGTGCTAATCTCAGTGAAGATTCCTCCCTCCCTCCCTCCCTTCCTTCCTCCCTTCCTTCCAACATTTTTCAGCTTTACTGAAAGGTATAATCGAAGTATAATTGACAAAAAATGTGTAAGATCTTTAAAGTGTATAACATAGTGATTTGATACATGTATATATTATAAGAGCACCCCTCCCATTGAGTTAATTTTTTTTTTTTTGGCTGTCTACAGGAGATATACTTTTTTCTTTTAAAATTTTTATTTAAATTTTAGTTAGTTAACATATATGTAATATGGGTTTCAGGAGTAGAACTGAGTGGTTCACCACTTACATACAACACCCAGTGCTCATCATAAGTGACTCCCTTAATGCCCATCCCCCATCTAGCTCCTGCCCTCCTCCCCTCCAGGACCTTCAGTTCTCTGTCATTAAGAGTCGCTCATGGTTTGTTTCCCTTTCTCTGTTTCCCCCTACCGACATGTTCATCTGTCTTAAATTCCACATATGAGTGAAGTCATATGGTATTTGTCTCTCTCTGACCTATTTCACTGGGCACAATACATTCTAGCTCCATCCACATTGTTGCAAATGGCAAGATTTTGTTCTTTTTGATGGCTGAGTAATATTCCATTGTATATATAAGCCACATCTTCTTTATCCATTCATCAGTTGATGGATATTTGGGCTCCTTCCATATTTGACTCTTGTTGCGAATGCTGCTGTAAACAATGGGATGCCTGTGGCCCTTCGAATCTGTATCCTTTGGGTAAATCCCTAGTGCTGTTGCTGGATCACAGGGTAGCTCTATTTTCAACTTGTGAAGCACCTCCATACTGTTTTCCAGAGTGGCTGCCTTGGGGATGATTTTAAAGACACAGAAAATCATCATTACTCCTTCTCAAATGGCCATTATTTTGTCATACCAAATTTTGCTTTTCTGCGAGATGAATGAAAGCCTTTTGGTTTGCTGAGCTGCCCAGCACAAAGTTCTAGCGTTGTATAGAGATGAGCCCGTATTAAGAAAGACGGGAAGGAAACTTACCAGGTGCTCCTCTCAGTGCCCATAAATTGTGGTAAAAGATTCCGCCAGGCTGTGGAAGGCTTCTAGAAGCAAGGATAAGAATGAGTTGGGAAAACTCAGGGACCAGTCTTGGGTCCCATGGTTGCTTGAAATATGTAGTCAAACAGGGTCTGGGGTTAAAAATAAATGAGGAAAATGCTTCTGTCTTTTCATACTGTTACAGTGTTCCCTGAGTTGGCCAGAGTATGCATTTAGGAAAAATGTCTTTTAACAATATGGTGTTAAAAGGCCCCTGTGGGACTTAGGCACTCACCCCCACCTCCCAGCTGCTGATGGTCACAGCTGGAAGCCCCTTTCAGAACTGCTGTAAGTGGAAAGGGGCTGCCTGGACCAGGGCCACTCCTCACTTGGAGGCTGCCTCTCATCTCTGCAGGGGCATGAGCCTCACCTTGGCTCAATTCTGGATCATTCTAAGTGCTACCTCAGCCCCAGAGCTCCATGTGCACTTGGCTGAAACTTACTACAGTTCAGCTCTTCCTCCTGCCCCATTCTGCTCACCTTACCCCCCACCCCACTGCCAACACCAGCGTCCCTCTGGAGCACACGTTCGACAGGCATGTTCTGGAGCACACGAGCTGCCAGGCATGCAGCTCCCCATCCCAGAGTGTGCTTCCCGGACAACCTTATCCAAGACATGACACATGGGACATTTGCTTTTGTTGGAACAATGATTTGACCCGATTTACCTTTCTCAGGTCGCCATCCTTACCTTCCAAATGCTGTGGCTCTGGCAATGAATGATACTATTCCAGGGTTTCCGAGAGCAGGAAAAAAATCTCTGGAATAAGCCCGATCGATATTCCTTTGACTGTTGCCTTTTCCCAATCCTGCCTTGGTGTTTATAGGACTTTATAATGTATACTTAGAATTCAAACATTTCACTGGGATATGTCTTGATGTGCATTTCTTTTAGTTAATGTGCCTGAAATGAGGTGACAACCTTCAGTCCTCATACTCACTCCTTTCTCGGCTCTGGAAGGTATTCTCCCAGTGCAGGAAAGGTGTCGAGTATAGCCAACTCAACTGTTTTGATTACTTTTAGGAAATGCTGAAAGCATTTCCCAGTTTTTTATCTTCATGTCTACCATCCTTTTTCTGAGCACATGTCTCCCTGTCCTGATCCTCTCTATTTCAGGAGTTTTCCCTTCCCGGAGTACCAAGTTCCTTTTTTCTCTGCCCCCTCCCCTGGGAATCAATCCATCTATAATCTCCAATAAATTATACAAGCAGCTTCGAAGTTCTCATTTGTAAGACCCTCAACAGCTAATCTGGAAGAGAGGTGAAGATTTCTCCTAACCCCCCCCCACCCCATAACCCTACACTTCTGAACTTCCTGTGCTGCTAATGGCCTTATCTTTACCTGCTGTATGTATTTCCCAAGATATGCGCCCTGCTAGTAAATGAAGAGGTTGGCAAGCACTAACATCCATTCCTGCGCAGACACGTACAGTTGTACAGGTTAACTACAGTACCACACATGAAGAGTATGGCCAGTTTTACCTTCCACATTGCCATTCTAGTCATCTTTTGCAACCCAGGCCTGGCCATTTGTGCCTCGGATATCATCACCCAGTTCAACCCAGGGAGGAGATGCTAGAGTTTGTACTCTTACCCCAACCCACTGTGGCATCTGATCTGCTTGGCCACAGCAGAGGGCACCAGAGAGCAGAACGCACCCTTGGAGGCTTAGCCCCAGTTCTGGAAGACAAAGCAGATGTTTCCTCAGGATGCAGCCTTGTTTGCACATCTGGCTAGCCTCCTGCTCCCCATCCCTGTTCTATAGAGCAGAGAATGGCAGACTCCTCCTGAACCAGGCTAGAAGACAGACGTCTCATCAGGACTCCTGCCCAGATGCAGTGGAACCCACTTACTCTTCTTCCCCTCCCATGGCGCATGTGGCTTTATCTGCAGAAAGGAAGTGCAGGGCGAAAGCCAGATGGGAATTCAAAGAGACAGCTCTACGTATGAGTTCAGGAACCTTCATGTTTTATTGCCCCACCTTTGTCTCACTTCCTGTCTGTCTAACAGAGCAAGGAGCTGAGGACTGAGGCTTCCAAGCCAAGATGTCTTCCTCAATTAGGGGAATAAAGCCATAGGCCCTAAGGGAAGGAGGCAGACTTTTGACATGGATCCCACATCATAACCTGCTCCTAGTTTTCTCCCTGCGTGATGGACTCTGGTTGGCCTGCAGCTAATTCTTCAGAGGGTATGTGTCAACTTCTATCAAGAACCACATCTGCTTGGTCTGAGTGAGGCTGCTAGTCGAGAAACAGATGAGGGCCTGAAAACAGGTCTCTTCGACCCTTTTCTATGGGGCCTCATTCCTACTCTACTCAGAAACTTTTCTCAGTATCAGCCTTAACAACTTCAAATTTAGTTTCCTTGGCAGCCAACCTCTGTCTTCACTGTCCTGATCCCACCTGTCTCTTCTGATTGTTCTCTGTCTTGTCAAAGGGCAAGGTTTTTTTCTCTGTATTTTTCTTCTCAACAGTTCCCACCTCCTTCCAGAAAGCCCCCTGAAGCTCTTCTCCAGGTCAATGGGAAGCATATGTAGAATGCTTTTCAGTATCATGATGTCAAAAGTAAGTAGTAGTATTAACATGGGCAGATCCTGGCTTTGTGGGGCCAGAAGCTTCTACAATTTTAGGAAGACTCTTTAAGAAAAAGTTACCCCAAATTATAAAATAAGATCAGATACAAAAGTGAATATTTAGCACCAAAAGTTCCGAATACAAATTTTAGGCTGAACCAGAATGTCTGAAATCCATTAACAGTTTTATCTTTTATCAGTGAACAGACTCACTCATCTTTCTATCACGATACAGCTCCCTCCACATCTTTAGTCCTGAGCTCTTGGATGGCTTTCCATAACAGTGTTTTTCATTAGGAAAGAGAAAGGTAATTCATTCTTTCCCCTAGCCAAGTCAATCAACATTTGCATTATATTTCTTTTCTGTGTGTTTGTTTTTGGCAGATCCCACCGCAGGTTAATTTATACAAAGAGCCCAGGAGGACACCGGCCTGGGGCAGATGAAAGCCCAGGGGTCCCAGCAGTCCTTCCGTCCTCATAGCAGCAGGTAGAAGCCTCTACCCTGGAGCCTTTGTGGGGCCCTGAGCACCTTTGGGAGCTTGACACAGCAGGAGCTGGAGTCAGTGTCTTAGCTGCAGCCTTGACCTTGGTTCAAGCCTTGACCTTGAACTCTGGCTGGCAGAGCCTGAGACCCTTGGTAATGTGGGCACCAGCACGTTTCCTGAGCTTGCAGGCAAGTGATACAGGCCAGTCAATTGAGCCTGTGGTTGCTGCTCTTGGGATCTTGGGCTTGACTTTCTTGGGTTTGACAAGAGCCTTGATAGCCTTGGCATGTGCACACATGACCTTGGCATTGCTGGCCTGCGTCTTGTTCAGGCCCTTCTTGCTGTGCTTCTTGGCAGAGCACGTGTTCCTCAGGAACTTGGAGTCCTCCCTATTAAGAGATACATATCTTTGTGATGGGCTTTCCTGATGCCATTTCTGTGCCATTTCATGAGGTTGTGAGTGGTGTGGTTCTCAGACTTGGCCATGTCTGCGCCGAAGCCTGTGCCTCCCGAAGCACCTTGGACCGTGCTTTTTATTTCTGATGAAAACTAGAAACATAGAAAGTCTCTTTCAGGCTTGCTGTTGGGGATTGCATCTGACTGTTAAGATTATTGTCAAATTTGGGAAAGCTCCTCTCAAGTTTCTTTCATACATAAGCCCCAAGATATGAAAGAATTTTCCATACATTTCCAAAGTCGTTTTGCCGCCACTTTCCATATATCCTGGGCTCCCGTGGGAGGAGATTCCCTGTAAAGGTACCTTTTCTCATTGGCTCCATTTTCGTTGTCACTGGAACTGAAGCTAAGAGGACTTCAACCTGGGGTGCAAATTCTAGCCTGTGTTTCTTTGACATCAAGGCACCTCCCTCAGAAGCCCACTGGTGCTGGGTGCTCTGCCTGAGGCCCTTGGAGTGATATGATAGTAGTGACAGTGGTGACAATCCCTAGGAGCCAGTTGCTGTGCCAAGAACTGTCCCCTCATCACCTCACTGAAGCCTCACAAATGCCTGAGAAGCACTTCTCTGCCCCATTTTGCACTCACCCAGATGAGCCACACCCCCACTCATACTGCTTGCCCCTCTTTCTCCTACCAGTCACCCAAGTGCCCACATCACTTCAAACAAAGCTGGAGCGAGAGGCCACAGATAATCACCTACCTTTGATGTTTCCAAGTCCCCAGGGTGTAGTCTACCCCAAGGGGGGATTTCAGAAGAGATGGCAGGGGAGTATTCTGTTCTCTTTGGCTAATACCATGCAGGGCATCACTGGGGACATTTGCCATATCAGCACCCAGGCTGAAAAGATTTCTGACCATAACAAAGTCATGCCCCATACTTGGACTCCAGCGTATGCCCAAGGGGCTGGATCCCCAAGGATTCTCAGCCTCACCGCCTGTGCACTAGCTCCAGCCCTGTCCCAGGAACTGCCAGATCCTTATATTAAGTCAGGTTCACCAGCCTGGATACCCCTTCCCCCCTAGGGACATCCCCTCGGAGGCCCTGGGGTGTCCCTTGCCACACTGATCCAGTCTGATTAACGCCAGTCAGGGATTTTCCATTGGGGGTTTCAGAGCCGTGAGAAAAATCTTCCCTCTGGACCAAGCTGAGTCTAAAGGTTTGCCTCTCTAAGGCCATGGAAGCTCCTGGTTTCCTTCCTCTCTGGGGAGTCCTTTGTCACATAGAAGGAAATCCTTGTGTCAGCCTTCTCTGAATCTAGAACCTCCAGTCTGACCTGGCAGAGATGGCACAGGGGGCTATGGCAGGGGACTCAGGTGCTCAGTCGCACACAGATGCTGCACTTGAGGCTCCGAGAAGCTCTGCCTCCGTTCAAAAATCCAAGGCGACAAAGTGGCCGAGCTGGAGTGAACTGCCATCTTTCTCCTCCCAGAACCTCTGCTTGTAACCATGCATTGGAGGAAATCGAGAAGGCACACTGCTCAGCTGTGTGTGATAAAGCTTTGTGGGGACAGCATGTCATGCGAGGCCGAGACCATGTACTTACTGGAAGATACACTCCATTTTGGAGCTGGACCTGGTTCCAGTGCCCGCTCTCCCAGTCAGGAAAGCTCCAACTTCTCTGAGCTCTTCTTCTCTCTGGAGCATGGTGAGGATGCCCACCCTGCCTCCTTGTCAGGGTTGTCCTCGGTAGGTGGCCAAGCGTGAGATCCACATGAAGGAGTGGTATCAGAACACACACACACATTTCTAAGAAGACAGACATCATCGAGGGCTAAGACAAATGTACGCCCATGGTGAGATCCACTCCTAGAGGCCGTTGTGGCTAAGAGTAAATCTAGAGTCCAGGCGTGACTGTTCCAAGAGGGTGGCATGGATGCCAGGAAACGGAGCCCTTGTGTGCTGGAATGATCTCTGCAGAGTACCCGGCAATGCCGGGTCAGCATTCTTGACATCAGCACGTTTGCTAAACTCTGTTTCAGGCTGGGTTTCCAGATGAGTAAACTATTGAGGAAGACCTCAAAGGCAATGTCACTGCCCAACATTCACTAGAATTATTGTCTTTCCTCCCAAGTTCTGTTAACGTGCCTTGGCTTTTAAAATAAATGCCTTGCTTTGACGTCGAATAAGTATGTCGTGGTTTTTTAAAAACATTGCGCCAACTCCATTAAAAACATATCGAGTGATACCCAAGTATAAGCTTCAGTCACTAGACCATGATTTTCAGAAAATGCATTAATCTAAACTAATTTTTCATGGTTTTTGTGGTTTCCTTGAGTTGTCTTCATGAATGTCTACCAAAGAAAAGAGGGTTTATTGTGGGAGCAGGATAGATAGACTTCTAGATTGAAATGCTTCATCATCAAGACTGAAATCCCCTCAGAAGAAAACTCGCTTTTCTACTGATCTTTGGATGAGTATTTCATGGCCTCACGGCTCAGCCAGAATCCAAGATGGCAACTCTGGCTCTACTACTGCCTGTTTGGGATGCTGAATGCAGGCAATTTTTTTCTAGGATCACAAGTCAGAAAACACCAAAGGGCCTTCAGAGAATGGCAACCAAGACTAGGCTTTCTGAAAAGTATCTTTCATCTATCAGTGGAAGTCTGCAGACTCAAATCTATTTTCAGGAAGGGTAGAAATGAAGAATCAGATGCCCATTGAAGAGCACCCCCCCACACACATGAGAATTTATATTGGAAAGATATTATGTAGCCATTTCTCTACCCCTTATAAGTGGGGCATGCGGGCAGGGACATGTTGTTTGGACAGCGAGGGGTCAGATAAAAGCATGTCTCACTGGCAAAGAGATTTTTAAAAACAGAAGATATTTCTGTTTCTTTATAGATTACCCACTTTGGGTAATCTATAAATCTAGAGATTACCCAAAGTAATCTTTGAGAGAGAGAGAGAGTGTGAGAGCGCACACAGGGAGATGGGGAGGGGCAGAGGAAAAGAGAGAATCTTAAGGAGTTTGCATGCTCAGCACAGACTCGGGGCTCGAACTTACGACTCTGAAATCATGACCTGAGCTGATATCAAGGGTCAGACACTTCACAGATGGAGCCACCTAGGTGCAACTAGATTACCCACTCTGGAAAGAGATTTAAAGCCACTATTATATACACGAAGGAGTTAAAGCAGAGAGGTATCAGAAAGTACATGCAGAGTGTGTCAGACGATGGACAACATATGGTTTATCGAGTCTTTAAATTACTACAATAGCTTCCCTGAGTATCTAACTGGATGCCTCAAGTTACTTGAGCCTCACTGTTTGAGCAGGAGCGCTGCTCCGGCCTGGCTGTGGCTCTCGCTGTCTGATGCTCCACACAACCCGTGGTTGCACAGGGTGCCCGATCCGGGACTGACCTTTCTCTTCACCTCTGCCATCCTCCCTGGGCTGAGATCCCTGCCCTTCCCTCAGTTCTCATGCCCAGGGATCCTCCTGTGAGCCCACATCGGCCTCATCCCTTGTCCATGGGTATGGCCTCCCATGAAAATTCTTAGGACAGGTCAGGAGACTTCTGGTCTCCTGTGGTCATGCCCACTTGGCCCAGGCTTAGTGTTCCACCTGCTCATTCGACACTTTACACTTTTATCCTCTGTTCTGCAAGGGGAATTACACACACACTGTGGGTCTGGGACTGGAAAGGGGACGGATGTGTTTGCATATAACAGCCATTCATTAGGGCTGCGTTGGACCAGGCACATCAGAGTCATTATCTGCAATCCTCACAAGGACCCGTAACAACAATCCCATTCTATGGACAAACACCTGGTATTCTAAGACACTCTCTGCTTCAGGACACGTAGGAAGTACATTCATGAGCCACGAGTGAAACCCAGGTCTGTCTTAGAGGCCATGCTCTTTCCTCTCTGCCACAGGGCCATCAGTTTTTCCCCCGGCCTTTTCCCCATTATTTAGTTGTATAAACTCTCTACTTTGGCCAAACCCAGCTGGGGTCATCTCTTCCATATTCCCATGTTCCTTTCCTGGGCTTTGGCGACATCTGGAATGCTCATTTCTGGTGGGCTGCCAGAAAACCCAGGCTTTTACACCTGACCTTTGGTTCCCACCCAAGTCTACACACAACACACGGCCCGCCTCTTCTCTCACTGTCGACAAGTGCTTCCTCCCATCCCAGCTCCTCACCCCTTTACCGTAAAACCCCTGCAATGGGGCTTGCATGCCGGTGGGCCTCGTTTGAGCACATTCACCCTGTGGAAAGGTGTGGACAGCTCGCCCATGGGCTTGACTTTCCTTGAGAATGAGCACCTGTCTATCATCTCTGGGATCCAGAGCCTGGCACAGCCCCCCCGCCCCCCCCCGTCTACACTCCATAAAGGTACACTCCATAAAGGTGGGTTGCTACAAGGTAGGAGGGCGGGAACAGATGGAGGGAGGTAAGGAACCAGGTGAGGCTGGAGCAGCTGCCGCGGTAGGTGTTCAGAAGGTGGTCAGCCTTGAGGCTTTCACGGGAAAGCAACAATGTCCCACTGCAACGCTCCCCCTTCCTTCACCTCATTGTCTTGCTCTCCACAGAGAATCAGAGCTAATAGTCCACGGGCACGCCAGCAAGGCCAGATTGAGGACTAAAATATTCAAATAATTTTCTGCTAGATTATAAATAGCCACTGTCCACCCCTCCCCACCCCAAGTTCTACTACCAAGTGTACTCCCAGGCCAACCAGCTACTCCCTGGAGGGCTGCTGCTCCTCCCTGTGATCCTGGAAGTGAATAAAGGAGTGCCGCCTGTCACACCGAAGGGACCTCAGGACTCTGTAGTCATCAAGGCTGGTACATAAAAGTACCAGTTCCTGGGTGCCTGGTCCTGGGAGTCTCATCGATTTCCACTTGCCCTCTATCCCCCACCACCACACCCAGAGACTCCCCTTCAGCAATGTCAGGCCATCATTGGAATTTGCTCAGATACCCTCAGTGCAGGCTGCCCCTCTCGCCTCAAGGCTCCTGAGTCCCTGTAGGTGGCCAGCATAAACAAACCCGGAGGAATCTGCCTGAGTTCATTCCAAAGAAGCAAGCTGGGTGGCTGCCTACCTTTGCCTTGGCTCCGCGACATAAGTGAAATCTAAGACAGGGAAAACCTTTGGCATCTATCAAGTTGGCATCTCCGTGGAAATATTATCAAGAAACGTTAGCCCTTCCAGACTTCCTGAAGAGACTGTAGCAGAGGCAAACACTTGTGTGTCTCCAATTCTTTGGATCCCTCAAATCCTAGGCACTTCCTAAGGAAAAGGTAATTATCATTTTTAATCTGCTCTGAGGATATGTATTAATCACAGCTGGCCTGGTGTCACATCCCCAAAACCCCAGAAAGTGTCCGCCTTTATCATGTTCTACTGAATGTACTCTGAGCCGGCCGGCATCCTTTCCGAGGACGACTAAGTGGTTGAGATGCATCTGTATTCAAGGCAACTTGTGTTTTCTCAGTACAGATAATAGATTTAAACACAAAGAAACCCATTTTAATGAACATCTGCTATCCTCTTCATGCAATAAATCTTTTGCAGGAGAGAGAGGACAGTGCTCACACTATTTTCCCTGCCGACACTTAATTCATTTCCTTCCCCTCTCTCCCTCCTGCCGAGTAAGGGCTCCCAGAGGCTAAAATGTGCCAAACTCTGGCCTGGTTGGTGCTGACATGACTGACACACACCGATAATTCCCGTGGCTTGTGGATTCATCTGGAGGTCCCCTCCTTCATCTCCCTGCCTCCAGGCCAGGAACCATATCAAGCTCATCCCAGACTGGTATGTCAAAGACCAAACGGGCAAACGAGCCCCAGGCCTGGAACAAATTAGTCTAAGATGAAAGGAAACCATGTTCCAGGAAGAGAGAATGGTGACTGGAACAGATAATACAGACTAGCCTCTGGCACCATATTGCCCAAGGCCAGCAGTGGCCAACCTCAGGCTGGTGTCATGACGGCCTTGGTGAATGTGAGAATGGTGTACAGAATATTGGAAGGGGGTGAAAGGCTAATTATGTCAAACTTAAATTCAGAACTTATCTGACTCAACACTGTTTTTAAGAGACAGAATTCCAGAGCGCCTGGGTGGCTCAGTGGGTTAAGCCGCTGCCTTCGGCTCAGGTCATGATCCCAGGGTCCTGGGATGGAGTCCCGCATCGGGCTCTCTGCTTAGCAGGGAGCCTGCTTCTCCCCTCCCCTCTCTGCCTGACTCTCTGCCTACTTGTGTAATCTCTGTCTGTCAAATAAATAAATAAAATCTTTAAAAAAAAAAAAAGAGACAGAATTCCACAGCCACCATGAATTATACCAGTGGCACGGGCTGGCTCTCATAGGTCCTGAGGTGAATGTTGCTGTGGTGGCTTTCCGGGGTTCATGTCCCACAACTTCATGAAACACACGAATCTTTTCTCACCTAAGGTCGCTGTACTTGAGGTTCCTATGCCTGAAATTCTCACATCTCATGCCTCCTTACATTGTTCAAGTCACTACTCAACTCTCCCATCTTCAGAGAGGCCTTCCTTGACCATCGTGCGTCCACTCAGGGGTGCGTACACCAGTGATCTATTCCGCACTTGGGAGGACAGCCACAGAAGAGAGCGTAGAGCCCTGCATGTGGGCTTGGGGTGATCAAGTTGGAAAATTCTGGGGTCCTGAAGGGGCACTCCTGGCTGCATGGGGAAGCGTGTGGCTGGCAGAGAGCAGAACAAGCACAAGGCTCCAGAGGGTTCATGCAGGCTCCTCTCTTCAAAGCCATCGCAAGGCTGCAAGATGGCATCTGATCCAGCCATCACTTTATTCTAGGGGAAAAAGAGTAAAGGGGTTTCCTTTTCTTAGGAGCTTTCTGGAAGCCTCACTCTGTAACTTCTGTTTACGCCCTATGGCCCAGGACTTAGTCTCATGGACCCCTCTCTGAAAGGGAGCCTGGGAAGTGTCGTTTTCTTCGCTGGGTGCATTGCCTGAGGAGGTAGAGGTTAAAGTCAAGGTTCCACTGGGAGGGAAAAGAGGTTAAAGTCAAGGTTCCACTGGGAGTGTAGACTTGTGTTGGGCACTGAGTACTCTCTGCCCCCATCCTTCATGTGCCTCCTTTGGACTTTTACATAAAGAAGAGAAAGGTCTGGTTTGAGGTGGGAGGTGCATGAAACAGAAGCACTGGGGGAGGAGAGGCTGTTCATCCAGGAAGGGTCCAGATCATAACCGACCTTGAATGCCGACTTAGTAACCCAGAGACTCTGGGTATGGCCCGTGAGGCCTCAGGTGGTGACAGCTGCCTGTGTCAAGGGCTTGCTTTGTGCAGGGCACAAAGTCCAATGTTTTTATATACACGAGCTCATTGGACCCTAATAACCAAGCCATGAGGTAGATTTTATGGCTTCCATTTTCCAGAGGAAGAACTGGAGGCTGTCAAGTGTCTTGGCTGTCAAAGGCTGGCTTTCTTCCTACTGTATCTGATTCCAAAGCTCACACTCCTACCCCCGGGGCAACAGCCTGCCAAGCGTCCAGCAGCAGCTCCCAGCCCCACTCCCTGAACCTTTGGTCCTCAGCCTGCTCTCTTCTACCCCCACCCCTCCTTCCTCTCCCCGTGACCCTTTCCTTTCCCAAGTTCCCTACTGTTGTCCTCCTGCTCCTTCTCTCAGCGGCGGCCCATGCAGCCTACAAGCCAGGGCTGGAGGCTGCCTCTGCCCTCCGGCCCCGGCTGGTGGCATAGCCCTGCTGTGAGGACCACTGGAGACCCTTGTGCTGATGAGCAGGGGAGCCCAGCAAGACTTGGCTCCCTGACTGCGGTGCAGAGAGCAGTCAGAATGGACGGGCTACCGGAGAGCTTCCAAGGGCCTGATGGCATGAGGTTATGTTGCACATTCTGGCAACATCCCCCCACTTGGTGTGTGCTTCTAAGACCCAGCAAGTAAGGAAATGTGCCCAGGTGGTATGCAGTCTGTTAGTATGTACGGATGCTGGGACGGTGACTCCACCTTCCCTCTGCAGTCCCAAACCATCTGCGTACATACACCCCCTGGCCTTCCCCTCATGGATGAAGCCTGCTTCTATAGGAGAGAAAGGGAGGATAGGAAGGTAGGAGGAAAGAAAAGAAGGAGAGAAAGAGTAAGTGTGACACAGACCTCTGCAGCCTACAGGTCACGTGAACCTCCGGTGCCCAGCTCATGCTCCAGCTCCATCTCACCAGGTTCTCCTTCCTAGGGATTTCTGGTAATCTCGGGGAACCCTTGCTTGGGTAGCATTAGTGTGTCTCAGCCGCTGCTGCTCCTTAGCTAGTGGTTGGGCTCTGGCATCATGCCCGTCCTTGGCAGGTCCCTTCTTACCCTCCCTGTCCGGCTTCCCTTGAGACACTGCTTTTCATTGCTCCTATGTAGACAGAGTCACATCCCTTAATTCTCTAAGATCAGACAATCAAGAATCAAGATTTTCAAGACTTTACTAAAACACAATCTTATGCAACATCAAGTTGCAAGGGGCAGAAATCTTCCTCGTGTAGTGGGGAAGTTCAGGGATAAAGTTGACCTTAGGAACCATGGACACCCAAATGAGTCTTCCTCCCTCCCTCTCTCCATCCCTTCCACTCACCTCTCTTCCTTTCTTTTCACTCTCAGGGTGCCATCAGGAAGGTAGGGCTAAAGGTAGCTCGAGGTCTACATCATCCCAACTTTGTGACTGCAGAAGGAAGAGTCACCCTCCTGGCATCTGTACAGAAGAAACCAGGGAAAAATTGTCATTGGGTGGTAAGTCTTGCCTTGCCTGCTACTTGTAGCCATGAGTAGTTTTATCCTGTCAGCCAGGTCTGACCCAGAGGGTTTCAATGTGACCCACAGGAAGACCACAGGTGTGGTTCCGAAGCTTTGCCATTTCTCCCAGGTGATCAGCTTGGTTCCCAAAGGCCCGTCCCGGTAGCCCAGAGTTCCCCTAGCAGAGATGCAGAATAGTCCTCTGGAATCCCAGCAATGGACCCGAGCGCTCAGGAATGAAACAGGTCTCATCTAGAAAATGAGAACATGGTTCTGGAGGAAGATAGTTCTAGACCAACTTCTTATGTTCCTTCCAGGGTTTGTCATCTGTGGCTCCAGGATGCTGAAGTCTTGGGAGAGTTGATTACAATACTCCTGGATATTTGTTCAGAATATACTTATTGGATATACTTAGTATAAAGCCCCTTGTTGGCAAGCATGGCAGGGAATTATCATGTTCGTTCCACAGATGAGGCTCAAGGACCTGCCTTGTTGCAGTGAGTGGGGAGCTGGTCTCCTTGACCACCTCGTCCAGTGTTCTGTCCTCCATCACCCATTGGCTCATGGTCTTAGCCAGGAGACTACAGGACCCAAGCCCACCCAGATAAGAAGACTCCTGGAGAGAGGGTGTGGTGTGTGCTCTTCGCCCTCTCCCCAACCTCAGAGACCAGCTGGCTCTCTCTGACATTCAACAGACTGCATGGAGAATGCTCTTTCCTCAGGACTCTCCCACGTCCCCCACCACGCACACTCGTGCACATGAGCTCATGCCACGGGGATCATATATTCCCTTCTTCCAAATGTTCACTCTGCTCAGACGTTCTTTTGCAAGTTTCACTGGTGATGACAAAGAGGAGATAAGGCAAGTGAGGTAGATAGAGGTGAAACTGCATTCCCCTCTTGCTGTCTGTACTGCCTGTGTCAGAAGAGTTCAGCTTTTATTGAGTGACGTGCCAATGCAGGTGGATAGAAGGCAGGTGGTCCAGGGGATATTTTTGGGAAGTGTGAGAATCTCATCCTACTGACCCACTAGTTGGCAAGTCTTCCCTGAGCATTTTCTCTTTGTCTGGTTCAGAACAAAGTGCTAAGAGAGATTCAGAGGCACAGAGGTACAGAATTTGGAAGCGCAATTTGATAGATGCCCTTGAGAAGACAACATTCTCAGGAAGCAGTGCCATGTGCCAAATTTGTGAACCAAAAAGTTTTGGTGGACAGGGAAGCGTTAGCTGCTGAGGTGCCATTTGAATGGAGCCAAAGAGTGTGATTGGTTTTCTGCAGATGGAAAAAAAAAGGTGAGAAAGTTATGGCTGTCCAGACAGTAGATAGCTGGGCTGCTGGATGGGGTTGTGACTGCAGAGGTAGAGGGGGAGGGGTAGGTGGACGATGAATAAAATAAGAATTAGGGCTTGGTCCTCTGTAAAACTCTAGAAGGCAGTTTGGATCAATGACCCCATCAATCAATCAGCATTTACAGCGTGCTGGGCGCTGGTGACTCAGAAATGTACAAGACATGATCTGGACCCTGATACTAAAACAGAATATTTGGAGAAGAAGGCATTTGGCATAATAAAGGCATTTGGCATAAATCAGATAAGAAGCTGAGTCTTGTCCTAGAGATGGCCATGGAAGACCAGACATCAGGCTCCCTATTACATTCAGGTGTAAACCAATTCTCACTAATGGATTACGGTGAGTGACCTGGAAGTCCTTTTCAAAGGAGAGCATACCTTCTCCACTGCTCTACCCACTTACATGTCGGATACAGAGTCAGAAATGGAGTCTGAGTCCCTGAGCTGGAATCTTTCTAACCAGGACACTGACGCTGGACCGTTATGAGAGTCAGAAATATACCTCTATTAAGCCAAGCTACCAACACATTAGGTTTCATTTGTTATAGCAGCTGGGACCTCTTAGCTCTTTCACACTGGGCATTCCCTGGAAGGAAATCAGTCAGGTAACCCCTTAGTAGCATTTTCCAGACCCCATTCTAGAGCTCAGGGCACCCAACTGGACTTATGAGGAGCTTAGCAGAGAGCTGGAGCTTAGGTTGAAATGACTGTATTGGTTTCTTAGGGCGTTCCAACCCTTTCTGCTTCCTTCATGTGCCTGGGAGGGAAACCGTCTCCTGCTCCTGCCCCTCTCTTTCCCCTTAGGACTCACAATAACCTAGAGAGATCCTGTGCTCACCCTCCTTTTTTTCCTACAGACCTACTCAGGGGAGATCCTGGCCTGCCACTGAAGGAGATTCTATAGTCTTCGATTTTCTGCCAGATCCTTGATTATAAAAAATTTAATAGTTTCATAATTTAAGACACTAGTTGCATTGTGCAGCTTTCCAAAACCTATTTGAGCCATTTCCCAAAAAAGACATAACACTGGTAATGAATCAGAGTGGATCCTAAGGAGAAGTGACACAAAGCACATGAGAGAGTGAGACAGCAATGGGGGGGGGGGTGAGGAGTGTGCTAGGGCTCTGTGTCCTCGGATGCTCCAGGCCCTCCAGACCCACAAGAGGGTCTGCTTGCCTCTGTATGGGGCCAGTCTTGGCAGATTGGAGCAGCTTGTCTCTGGTACCCTCTCGCTGCCCCATCCCAAGCAGGCCTCCTCCTGAGGTCCTTGTCCAGCTTCTCCCCACTGTCACCCAGAACCCACAATATTCTATTCCTGGTCCCAGGTAAGGAGGTTTGTAATCCCACTCCCCAGACTTAAATCATTTTTCTTTTAAGAACAACAACAACAACAACAGAAGTCAAAGAAGGGCCTTTGAAGATGGAAAAATAAGGCTCAAAAGAAGAAATTACTGTAGCTGTATAACACAAATTGGTGTAACCACTTCGGAAAGTTGTGTGACACTTGTCTGAAGGATAAAATACACATTCTCAAGGACCACCAGAGTCCACACCCAAGAATATACCTGGCAGGTATGCATATATTTGTGGAAAAAAAAAAACTATAAAAGAAAAGTCATACCGGCATTATTTGTAACAGCCCAAACTAGAAACAAACTTCATGCCCATCCATAGTACACAGGTAAATTGACTGTGATAGATAAACAATAGATAAACAATAGAATACCTTACAGCAAAGAAAAAAATCACAAACTCTACTACATACAGCAGCATGAATCTCACAGACATAATATTGAACAAAATAAGCCATACGTGAAAAATATTTATATGATTCCATTTATATAGAATTCAAAAACAGGCAAAAAAATTTTAGGAAAAACAAGAGTACTGGTTATTTTGGAAGTGACTGACTGGGAGGGCAGGAGGGAAGCTTCCGAGGCTATGAAGGGGGTGTTCTCAGTGTCTGGAATGTTCTATGGCCTTGACTTGGATGGTGGTTCATGTGCTTCAGACTTTATGGGCCTTGTTGTATGACCTTACAGTGTTCAGATGAAAAGGAAGCTTTATCTGAAGGTTTTGTGGCGTGCTAGAAAGTTTTTAAGTTTTTAAGATTAGGGAATTCTAAAACTGGATTTAAACACGGTTCCATTTTATTTGGTCTCTTTGAAATTTCCCTAAAATGAAGGGTCTATGGGCTTCTCCACCCAATGCCAACTTTATTTTATTTTCATATGACAAAGTTCTAGAGGTAAGCCACTGCAGAGGTGCAGAATTAGCATTGCAAACACTGGCAACTGGCGGTTCAGGTACTTACGATGGGGAGTCATGGATGGGGTCTGTGCCCTTGGCCTGTGGAGGAGCTAGAGGCATGGCTCGTCCTTGTCTTCAAGGAGCTCTGGACAGCATGGGGTCAGCTCTCTGCTCTGCCCTGTGTTCCTTCTGTTTGAGACCTGAACAGCCTCACCAACAGAACTGGAAATAGAACAGCTCAGCCCACCGGAGCCTGTGGAGGGGAGCAGCGCTGCTTGGCTGCCACCTTTCCCCTGGGCCATTCCCTGTCCTGCTTGGCTGGGTAATAATTGTTTTTTTCCTCCCCTCAGGCCACCAGCATTTCCCTCCTCACTGTCTTTCTCTTCTCACGGAAAAGGCAGGAGCCATGAGAGGCGGGACTCTGAACCTGCCCATCTGCCCTTCTGTGATTTCCTGTCCAGCCCCTCCTGCCCTGCCCCTCCTGCCCCACCTGTTTCTCTCTCTGGGATGATTCCCATCTGTAACAGCTCCCACAGGAAGATAAAAGTAGAAAAATGTCTCCTTCCAATTACTGTCTATTTCCCTGCTTTCCTTGAGAGCATAATTTCTCAAAAGACTTTTAAATCTCAGTGGTCTCCACTGAAAAGACTTTTCTCCTGTTCTCTCTCTCGAACCCTCATCATCTGGCTTCGGTTGCCCCTGCTTGTCAAGGTTACCAAGCACCTCCTGTTGTGTGGTCCACAGGTGTTCTCTGTCTTTACCCTGTTGAGAACCAGCCGCACCTGCTACAGGGGCTCGCACCCTCCTCTCACTGCAGCTCACTGGGCTGCAGCCATCTCCCCTCCCCCCATCTTCACCCTACTTCGATGGTTGCTCTCACCCTCCTGCTCCTTTTCTCCTGTTGGTTTCTTTGCTTCTTTTACTTTAGAGATTACTCCTTGAATCTTTTTTTCCTCCTCTCCCTACCCTAACCTCATTATTTCTCAGGGAGTGTCAGGCTTTAAATACAAATTCAAAATATCTACCTCTGACTGCCTATTGGACATTACAGGAATATCTAATTTTATCTCAAATTTAGTATCTTCCAAACCAGATTCTTCCGGCAGGATCCCAGCATATAGTTACTCTGCTTTTCAATTACTTAGGTTAACAACCTTTCATGGTTTCAACCCTCCAAGGTCTTACTCAGTCCAAAGAGTCAGGCTTTCATCCAAATGCCACCCACAATCTTGTCCGTCTCTGGTGACGGAACTCCATCCTTCCAGTGCTCACATCAAAACCTTTATCATCACATGATATCCCTGATATGAGGAAGTGGAGATGCAACGGGGGTGGGGGTTAAGGTGGTAGGAAAAGAAAAAATGAAACAAGATGGGATCGGGAGGGAGACAAACCAAAAGAGACTCTTGATGTCATAAAACAAACTGAGGGGAGTGGGGGAGGAGAGGGGTTGGGAGAGGGGGGTGGGGTTACATTATAGTTTAAATAAAAAAGCTAAAAAAAAAACTCCTTTATCATCATCTTTCCTCCCTCTTTCTTTCATGACCCATGTTTCTCAGCTCTACTTCTAAACAACATCTGGATTCAGAACACTTCTTGCCAGGTGTACCACTCCCTAGCCGCTGGCGCCCCTGCAGGACTGTGACCATGCTCCCTGTGTGTCTGTTGTCTGCATTCTCCACCTTGAAGCCGGGTCAGGCATTTAAATCTCTCAATTGTCCATGCCCTTCCTCTGCTCAGAACCACCCCGGGGCCTTTCTTCCCATCCAAAGTAAGAAACCAAGTCTTTCCTACCTGATCTGGACCCTGCTCCTTCTCCAATTTTGTTGTGTCACAGGGTGATATTCAGAATGGTAAATGACATGGAAAGGTGCCCGCAGAGGCGCTGACCAATCTGAACGGGTGCCCACCATCGGGATGGGGGGAAGGGCATGAAGGTGTCCTGCTGCAGTAGGCATTCCCTCGTAGTCGTCGCCGGATCTGAGTTCCCAGGGGAAAGGTGGGTTTCTGTGGCTAGAACAATGCCAAGGTGGCACTGAGACTTTGGATGATAGGTTGTTTGCCAACCAGCTTGGACCGTTTGCAGTATTTTAATAATCAGTACTCCCGTACGCGTACGTGTCGGCTGACCATCAGCATTGCTCCTGCCATGCTGAGCCCCACTGCCGTGTGCCAGGCACTCCAGGGTGGGGTGCTCCCCTGCCTGTGACTCGCCATCTCACTCCTGTACACCTCTGTTGATGTTTCTTTTTCTCAGAGAAGCTATCGTGATCACCAGCATCCCCATCACCTGTATGTCCCTGGTTGTTCTCCAGAGTTCTCTCAACAATCTGATACACCCAACATTGACATGTTTATTTTTTATTGCCTATCTCTCCACTAGAATGGGAACTTCAAAAAGGAAGGGGATTTCCTTTTTCTGCCACAGCTCCAGCACCTGCCTCTAGTAGGCACTCAATGAAATAGTGAAATGAATGAATAAATGAATACTCTGTCATTAAATAAGAGCAATGATTAGTACCAACCAACCTTCAGGCTAAAACTCAGAGTAAGGAAAAGCTTTGTGAGGGTCAGTGCTATTTGTGGGAGGAACAGGCTATTTCAGAGAAATGGTGTGCTCTCAAGTTCAGGGACTCTGTGCATTATGCTGGGAAATCTGGCTTCCACCAATCTGGGCCTAAATGGTGCAACCCACTTAACCTGTCAGGGCCTCAGTGTCCCCATCTGCAAGACGGAGTAATATCACCCACGTCACAGGGTTGTGTTAACGGGATATGCAAAGTGCTTATCATGATGCCTCACACGTGTTAGTTAGGCTTATAGAGTTGGTTCCCTCCCCCTTCCTTCTCCTATCCCTTCAGGGGGTGTGGTGGTCCTCAGATGGGCTGCAGCTTCAAAGATGCGTGAGTAGGTGGGGCACACGGATCCAGCCAGGGGCCGGAGATTGGGGTGAGGGCAGGGATTGGTGCCATTGCTCCTGCTGGGGTGGCTCCAGTCTGCTGAGTTGGAGGGCACAGAGCAGGCCCCATCTGTGCCACCAGGCCTTCTGTGATGATCTGGGAGAAGTGACAAGAACTACCCCAGATCATGCATATTCAAAGCCCAGTCTGGTTTCCTGGCACAATGGGCCAGAACCACAAAGCAGGTAACAGCTTGCCTCCTTGAGTCAAACCCTGAGTAACTGGGTCGTTCAGGTCTGAATCAAAGGATAGGATGGGATCCCAAGAAGATGCTATGTCTTTTTCTTTGAATTCAGGTGGCCTCTCTCTGAAACAAGGGTTCTCATCCAAGATTCCATGACTTCCAAGATATGTTTGGATAGAATTCACCCAAGAACTTGGATGGGAATAAAAACATGTTTATTTTACTAACCTCTAACTGAATTGTCGCACACATACTTCTATTTTGAGTGTAGGCACCAGCTCACATTACTAATAGTGGTACTGTGGCTTTGTCACAACAGAACTCACAGACAGCTTCATAGCACATCGTCGTTGTTGCAAATGTCATGAAATGCCATCATACTCACCACTGCTTTGAAATAATGGTAACTCATTAGAATTGCTGCAATATTTTATTATTTAATGCATTGCTAAAGACATTTTAATCAAGTTTTTGTCATATTTCAATACCTGTGTTTCAGTACCACTGGTTTCATTCGTAATACTATGCGTTTCATTTGTAATATTATGTATTTTATTGTATTCTAGAAGGTATTTCTACAAGAAACATTATTCTGAGAAGTGGCTATGGGCTTTAACTGCCCGAGTGGTCCTTGGGTGCTGGCACTTCTCTATACTCTCTCTCTCTCTCTCTCTATATATATATATATATACTCTATACTACCTCATTCAAAACTTCTCTAAACCATTTGGAAGAGAGAGATGTATGTTGTGCTGTGTCGTGTGTGTGTGTGTGTGTGTGTGTGCACACACGTGTGCATAGATGTGTTTATGTTTCTGACCCAGAAGTAAACCATCAATCTAATTTCAGGAACACTCCTCCATGTCAAACTCTGATCCTTTTCTGCTGCCAGAAAACCAGATTACCTGGTGTCAGCAGGCCTGGAAAATAGCTACCTATCAGACACTAGCTTTCCCCACACCACAGTGAGGTTACCCCAAGCCGTCTCCTCTCACATGTGATTGGCTAGATCAATGGGTTCCTTATTCCTGTGCCTAATCTCCCAGCCCCGTCATCATCCACTCACCCAGGACCACACTGGCACCGATTATCTTCCTGAGCTTTCTCATCTTTCCCCATCTGTTATTCACAGAAGGTTTGAGTTTCTTTTTAGATCCAAAAACTTCACTGTATGAAGAAAAACAAAATACAGTACCATCAGCTGAAAATTAGTAGATTGTCAGGTTCCCATATAAAGAGATAGAAGCTTCAGAAGAGCCCAGGAAACTTTGCTGATGTCAGTGTCCAAGTCACCTATCTTCACTCCTGCTTCTCTAGACATATTGGCAAGACTTCTTAGCCTGAAAACACCTGGGCAGCCACCTTTGCTGTTTCTTCATTTTAATGAGACAGGTTAGGCCAGTAGAAATAAGAAACATAGCCAAGTGGAGTGTTCAGAACTGAGCAAGAATACCCCTAATTTGGAGCTGTTGAAAGCCAGAACATTCCCTCCCCTGTCTCCATCTTGAGTGGCTTGACTATAAGATAAGAACCAAGTAATAAAAGCACAGACACATAATGAGAAAGTACTAGTCTTTGCCCTGAAGTCACAGTGGTGGATAAGATGATGTCTTGCCTCACACTTTGCAGAGGAAAATGAAACATAAATAAATGAAAAGAGAACAACATAACAGAGTATATTAATGAAAATCTTTTTTAGTTGCATGTGACAGACACCCAATTAAAACTAATTCAGGGAAGAGAGCATAGGCAGCAATCTCTCTGACATCAGCTATACCAACATCTTTCTAGATATGTCTCCTGAGGCAAGGGAAACAAAAGCAAAAATGAACTGTTGGGACTATATTAGAATGAAAAGTTTTTGCAGAGTGAAGGAAACAGTCAACAACCTAAGGCAACCTACTGAATGGGAGAAGATAATTGCAATGACATTATGATATTTGATATGTGATATGATATATGATATGTGACATTATGATAAAGGGTTAGTATCTAAAATATATAAAGAGGGTGCCTGGGTGGCTCAGTCAATTAAGCGTCTACCTTTGGATCAGGTCATGATCCCACGGTCCTGATATCAAGTCCTGCATCAGGCTTCCTGACCAGCGGGGAGTCTGTTTCTCCCTCTCCCTCTGCCTTGTCCCCCTGCTCATGCTCTCCATCTTGCTCACTCGCTCTCTCAAATAAATAAATAAATCTCAAATAAATAAATAAAATCTTAGAAAATAAAATATATAAAGAATGGATACACCCAAAAAATAATCCAATTAAAAATGGTCAGAAGACATGAACAGGTATTTCTCCAAAGAAGACATACAGATGACTATAGACATGTGAGATGTTCAACATCACTCATCAGGGATATGCGAATCAAAACTACAATGAGATGTCACCTCACACCTGTCATAAAATGAAAAACACAAGAAATGACAAGTGTTGGTGAGGATGTGGAGAAAAAGCAGCCCTCTTGCCCTTTGCTGGGAATGCAAATTGGGGCAGCCACTGTGGAAAACATTATAGAGGTTCTTGAAAAATTAAAAATAGAACTATCCTGGAATCCAGGAATCACACTACTGGATTTTTACCCCTCCAAATACAAAAACATTAATTCAAAGGGATATATACACATTTGTGTTTATAGCAGCATTATTTACAATAACAAAACTATGGAAGTAGTCCAAGAGTGCCCTAATGGATGAATGAATAAAAAAGATGTGACAGGGACGCCTGGGTGGCTCAGTTGGTTAAGCAGCTGCCTTTGGCTCAGGTCATGATCCCAGCGTCCTGGGATTGAGTCCCACATCGGGCTTCTTGCTTGGCAGGGAGCCTGCTTCTCCCTCTGCCTGTGCCTGCTGCTCTGTCTGCCTCTGCTCTCTCGCCCACTCTCTCTCTCTGACAAATAAATAAATAAAATCTTAAAAAAAAAAAAAGATGTGACATATATATTATTCAGCCATTTAAAAAGAATGAGATTGGGAAGGAGCAAGATGGCAGAGGAGCAGGAGATTTAAATATCGTGGGGTCCTAGGACTTCAGCTAGATCTCAAGCCATTCCAAATACCTACAAACCCAACAGGAGATTGAAGAGAAGAGCAGCAATTCTAGAAACAGAAAATTGACCACTTTCTGAAAGGTAGGACTGGCGGAGAAGTGAATCCGAAGCGATGGGAAGATAGACCACAGGGGAAGGGGCCGGCTCTCAGCAAGCAGTGGAGCAACGGAGCACAAAATCGGAACTTTTAGAAGTCTGCTCCACTGAGGGTTCATCACTCCAGAGGCTAAGCAGGGGGTGGGGCCCTCGAGGGGACAGCGTGGTTTCAGGTCCTGTGGGGTCACAGAAGGATTAGGGGTGCCTGTGTGTGGCAGAGCTCACAGGTATCAGAGTGGGGAAGCCAGTGGCAGAGACGGAGCTGAGGAGTGAGCTCTCAGGTTGGGGTTACCTTAAACCATGATCTGTGGCACAGTTGGGCCACTGCTCTTCTGGCAGGGACCCCACAGGAGGCACATTCAGGGAGACTCACCTTCCTCCTCTGGGAGGAGGGCACAGGAGTGCACTGCAGGAATCTGCTGGGTTTGGAGACTCCAAACGGGGCCATGCACCAGAGATAGAAATGCTCAGTCACAGGCTGGGTGAGCACGGAGCGGGCTGGAGACCAGGGAGACAGGAGAGATTGACTGCTTTTCTCTGAGGCTGCACTGAGGAGCCCGGCAGAGCTCTTGGCTCCTTCAGGCTGGAGATTGGGAGGCCGCCATTTTCATTCCCATCCTCCAGAACTCTACGGAAAGTGTTCAGGGAACAAAAGCTCCCAAGAGTGAACCCGAGCAGATTGCTTAGCCCAGCCCCTGGCAAAGGTGGTGCGATTCTGTCTCTGGCAAAGACACTTGAGAATCAGCAACAGGCCCCTCCCCCAGAAGATTAGCAAGAACATCCAGCTGAGAACAAGTTCATTGATCCATGAGAACTGTGGAATTCCACAGCTAGGGAAATAAAACACATAGAATTCATGGCTTTTTTCCCCATGATTTTTTAGACTTCCAAAGTTAAATTTTTTTAATTTTATTTTTTTCTTATTCTATTTTTAAAATCTGTACTCTTTCCTATTTTAACCTTCTTTAACTATTTTATCTTATTAATACTTTTATTTTTTTTAAAGATTTTATTTATTTATTTGTTAGAGAGAGAGAGAGCACGCGAGCACAGGCAGACAGAGAGGCAGGCAGAGGCAGAGGGAGAAGCAGGATCTCTGCTGAGCAAGGAGCCTGATGTGGGACTCGATCCCAGGATGCTGGGATCATGATCTGAGCCGAAGGCAGCTGCTTAGCCAACTGAGCCACCCAGGCGTCCCTTATTAATACTTTTAAAAAATATTTTAAAATTTTCATTGTTGTAGTCATATTCTATCCTTTCATTGTATTTAACTTTATTTTTTGTATACATATAGGTTTTTCTTTCTTTAAAATTTTGATGAACATGGATGCAAAAATTCTCACCAAAATACTAGCCAATAGGATCCAAGAGTACATTAAAAGGATTATTCACCACAACCAAGTGGGATTTATTCCAGAGCTGCAAGATTGGTTCAACATCTGTAAATTAATCAATGTGGCACAATACATGAATAAAAGAAAGAACAAGAGCGATATTATACTCTCAATAAATGCTGAAAAAGCATTTGACAAAGTGCAGCATCCTTGATCAAAACTCAATATCATCAAAGCCATCTATGAAAAACCACAGGGAATGCCATTCTCAATGGGGAAAAACAGGGAGCTTTTCCTCTAAGGTCAGGAACACAGCAGGGGCTGTCCACTATCACCGCTGTTATTCAACATAGTAGTAGAAGTCCTATCCTCAGCAATCAGACAACAAAAAGAAATAAAAGGCATCCGAATTGGCAAAGAAGAAGTCAAACTCTCACTCTTTGCAGATGATATGATACTTTATGTGGAAAACTCAAAAGACTCCACTCCAAAACTCATACAGGATTCATACAGAAATTCAATAAAGTGTCAGGATATTAAAAAAATGCACAGAAATCAGTTGCATTTCTATACACCAACCACAAGACAGAAGAAAGAGAAATTAAGGACTCAGTCCCATTTACAATTGCACCCAAAAGCATAAGATATCTAGGAATAAACCTAACCAATGTGGCAAAGAATTTGTACTCAGAAAACTATAAAGTACTCATGAAAGAAATTGAGGAAGACACAAAGAAATGGGAAAATGTTCCATGCTCATGGATTGGAAGAACAAAGATTGTGAAAATGTCTATGCCACCTAAAGCTATCTATACATTTAATGCAATCCCTATCAAAATACCACCTTTTTTTTTTTTCAAAGAAATGGAATAGTCTTAAAGTTTATATGGAACCAGAAAAGACCCCAAATAGCCAGAGGAATATTGAAAAAGAAAACCAAAGTTGGTGGCATCACAATTCCAGACGCCAAGCTCTATTATAAAGCTGTAATCATCAAGACAGTATGGTACTGGCACAAAAACAGACACAAAGATCAATGGAACAAAATAGAAAGCCCAGTAATGGACCCTCAACTTTATCATCAACTAATCTTTGACAAAGCAGGAAAGAATGTCTAATGAAAAAGACAGTCTTTTTGGGAGCCTGGGTGGCTCAGTGGGTTAAGGCCTCTGCCTTTGGCTCAGGTCATGATCCCAGGGTGCTGGGATCCAGCTCCACATCTGGCTCTCTGCTCGGCAGGGAGCCTGCTTCCTCCTCTCTCTCTGCCTGCCTCTCTGTCTACTTGTGATCTCTATCTGTCAAATAAATAAATAAAATCTTTAAAAAAAAAAAGACAGTCTTTTCAACAAATGGTGTTAGGAAAATTGGACAGCCACATGCAGAAGAATGAAACTGGACTATTTTCTTACACCACACACAAAAATAGACTCCAAATGGAGGAAAGACCTCACTGTGAGACAGGAATCCATCAAAATCCTTGAGGAGAACGCAGGCAGCAACCTTTTCGACTTCAGCTGCAGCAACTTCTTCCTAGAAACATCGCCAAAGGTAAGGGAAGCAAGGGCAAAGATGAACTATTGGGACTTCATCAAGATCAAAAGGTTTTGCACAGCAAAGGAAACAGTCAACAAAACCAAAAGACAACTGACATAATGGGAGAAGATATTCCCAAATGACATATCAGATAAAAGGCTAGTATCCAAAATCTATAAATAAGTTATCCAACTCAACACCCAAAGAACATATTTGTTCTTTGGGTGTTGAGTTGGATAAGTTATTCCAATCAAGAAATGGGCAGAAGACATGAACAAACATTTCTGCAAAGAAGACATCCAATGGCCAACAGACCCATGAAAAAATGCTCCACATCACTCGGCATCAAGGAAATACAAATCAAAACCACGTTGAAACCACCAAAACCACCTCATACCAGACAGAATGGCTAAAATTAGAAGTCAAAAAATGACAGATATTGGCAAGGATGTGGAGAAAGGGGAACCCTCCTACACTGTTAGAGGGAATGCAAGCTGGTGCAGCCACTCTGGAAACCAGTATGGAGGTTCCTCAAAAAGTTGAAAATAGAGCTACCCTATGACCCAGATATTGTACTACTGGGTATTTACCCTAAAGATAAAATGTAGTGATCTGAAAGGGCACATGCATCAAATGTTTATAGCAGCAATGTCCACAATAGCCAGACTATGGAAAGAACCTAGATGTCCATCAACAGATGAACATCTGTTGGAATGGAATACTATGCCCCATTAAAACCCCGAAATCTTGCCATTTGCAATTATGTGGATGGAACTAGAGGGTATTATGTTAAGCAAAATAAGTCAATCAGAGAAAGACAATTATCGTATTATCTCTCTGATATGAGGAATTTGAGAGGCAGGGCGGGGGGAGCAGGTTGTGGAGGGGGGAGGGAGAAAATGAAACAAGATGGGACAGGGAAGGGAGACAAACTATAAAAGACTCTTAGTACCAGGAAACAAACTGAGGGTTGCTGGAGGGGAGAAGGGTGGGAAGGATAGGGTGGCTGGGTTATGGACATTGGGGAGGGTATGTGCTATGGTGAGTGCTGTGAATTGTGTAAGACTGATGATTCACAGACCTGTACCCCTGAATCAAATAATACATTATATGTTAATAAAAAATATCTGAGGAATTGTAATATTTACATAACTTTGAGGGGAAGTGTATCTTTGAGGAATTGCATACCTAGCAATTCCAGTCCAAACCTTAACCAGCCCATCAATTCACACCCAGGATAGAATTCTTTCTTTTATATGTTGGGAGAGAGAGAGAGATATGAGAATATTCATGGCAGTAATGTTTGATATAGCAATCAAAAACCAAAAACTAGAAAGTAGTAGGAACATAAATAAATTGACCTATATTTTATATGCATAATATATATGAATTATATTGTGACTATGAAATACTATCAAAAAGTGAAAAATATGGGGCACATGGGTGGCTCAGTCATTAAGAATCTGCCTTCAGCTCCATGATCCCAGGATCCTGGGACTGAGTCCCACATCTGGCTCCCTGCTTGGCGGAAGTCCTGCTTCTCCCTCTCCTACTCCCTCTTCTTGTGTTCCCTCTCTTGCTGGTCTCTCTCTGTCAAATAAATAAATAAAATCTTCAAAAAAGAAAGTGAAAAATAATGAACTATTATTGTATAGATCATCGTAGATGAGGCATGAAAGTAATTGGAATTAAAAAAGGCAAATCAGGGGCACCTGGGTGGCTCAGTCATTAAGTGTCTGCCTTCAGCTCGGGTCACGATTCCAGGGTCCTGGGTTTGAGCCCCGCATCGGGCTCCCTGCTAGGTGGGAAGGCTGCCTCTCATTCTCCCATCCCCTCTGCTTGTGTCTCCTCTCTGTGTTTCTCTCTGTCAAATAAATAAAATCTTAAAAAAAAAAAAATAAATAAAATAAATAAATAAATAAATAAAAAAGGCAAATCACAGAAAGATACATGCAATATTATTTTACTCATACAAAGTTTGAAAGCAAGAAGAGAATGAACAATGGAATGATTTACTGAATAAGAATATAAGAATATGTGAAAACATAAAGAAAAGTGAAGAAATGATAGGAAAAAATTCAGATTACTTCTAGGGGTTAAGGGAACATGAGCTAATGTTCTATGACTTGAGTAGAGCAGTGGCTTCATGTGCACATTTATTGATTTTTGACGCCCTTTTGTTTATGTTGAAAGTACCTTTTGAATATACTCAACATATTAAAATAAAGGTACATAAAAATACATATCAAGCAAATATGTACCAAACATATAACCAAGTTTTTTTAGACAAAATGCATTTTGAGGTAAACTCCATCCAAAGGGAGAAAGAGAAATACTAAATATCAGTAAAATGAATATACAAAGATAATATAGTGACCACAAACCTGTATGCACCAAATAATAAAGCCTTAAAATATATAAAATAAATACTGAAACTTAACTTTTGAGATAAATAGATCAATCATTTGTTGTAGCTGGTGATTTTAACATGTTCCTTCATGAAACTAATCAATTAATTTGACAAAAAAAATATGATAGATTTGAATTATACAACTGTGCAATTAATAAGCCTGAACTAATACATATATACATATATATTTCACACCTAATAAATACAGAATGCATGAGCTTTTCAAGAACACATGGAACATTCACAAAAGTCAACATTAAACTTGAGAGACAAAGGGAGCCTCAATAAATTCCAAAGAACTAGCCACTGCACAAACCTTACTCTGACTATGATGCAAATAATGAAGACTTGATAACAAAAGGATAATTATTAAAAATCCCATATACCTGGAAACTAAAATGAATGCTACGCAATAACACTTTGGTTAAAGAGGAAGTCAGACGGAAAAGTATGAAGTACTTTAAACTGAACGGAATAAAAGCACCATATGTCCAAATATGTGGGGCACAACTAAATCACTTCTTTGAGAGAAATTTACAGCTTTAAATACATTTATCACAAAGCAAGAAAGAACAAAAACAAATGAGCTAAGCTTCCAGCTTCAGAAGGTAGAAAAAAAGCAGTTGAGTAAACTCAAAAAACTAGAGGTAATAGAAAACTAGAATGAGACAAATACATAAAGAAATGTATCTTATTCATGATTGGTCAGTCTAGCACTGTAACTATTTCAGGTCTCTCCAGAGTAATCTGTAACTTCAAGTTAAGTCTCAAAAGGATTTTTTGAAGGACATAAACTTATTCCAAATGTGTATCAGAGAACATAGATTCACAAATAGCTAATTAAACATTATAAAAATAAAGTAAAAAAAAAAAAGCTTTGCAAAAAGAAAATAAGTCAAGATAGTCATCTTACTAAAAAAAAAAAAAAATGAAGGATACCTGTGTGGCTTAGTCTGTTAAGCATCTGCCTTTGTCTCAGGTCATGACCTCTGGGTCCTAGAATAGCCCAGATCAGGCTCCCTGCTCAGCGGGCAGTCTGCTTCTCCCTTTGGCCCTCCCTCTGGTTTGTGCTCTCTCTCTCTCTCTCTGTAGCTTGCTCTCTCTCAAATAAATAAAATATTAAAAAATTTTATAAAACGAAAGGTGAAAATATTACAAACCTATAGTAATGTAGCAATAAAAGCAATGTGATTTTGGAATAGGGATAGGTAAAGAGATCAATGCAATAGAATTCAGTGCTAAAAATCCTCATTATATTCATATATGTTCTTTTCCCTAAATATATGTGTATGAATCACCACAAAATAGTGATGAAAAAAATTACATTGGAGGAGAATAAATTGTATACCTACTTTGCCAAATGTAAATGTGATCTTTTAAAAGATTAATGATCTATATAGGAAAAGTAAAATTATCACATCATAAAAGAAAGAGGTAATAAATCTGTATTTATTTATTTATTTTTAAATGTTTTTTGATATTTATTAAGTGATACTACAAAAATACAAATGACAAAGAAAGTTTAAAAATGATACATTTGATGGATTCCTGGAATCCATCAGAATCATAGGGGAGAACATAGGCTGTAACCTCTTTGATATAGGCCACAGCAACTTCTTTCAAGATATGTCTCCAAAGGCAAAGGAAACAAAAGCAAAAATGAATTTTTGGGAACTTCATCAAGATCAAAATCTTCTGCACAGCAAAGGAAACAGTCAACAAAACAAAGAGGCAACCCACTGAATGGGAGAAGATATTTGCAAATGACAGTACAGACAAAAGGCTGATATCCAGGATCTATAAAGAACTTCTCAAACTCAACACACACAAAACAGATAATCATGTCAAAAGGTGGGCAGATGACATGAACAGACACTTCTCCAATGAAGACATACAAATGGCTATCAGACACATGAAAAAATATTCATCATCATTAGCCATTGGAGAGATTAAAATCAAAACCACATTGAGATACCACCTTACACCAGTTAGAATGGCCAAAATTAACAAGACAGTAAACAATGTGTGTTGGAGAGAATGTGGAGAAAGGGGAACCCTATTACACTGTTGGTGGAAATGCAAGTTGGTGCAGCCACTTTGGATAACTGTGGAGATTCCTTAAGAAATTAAAAATAGAGCTTCCCTATGACCCTGCAATTGCACTACTGGGTATTTACCTCAAAGATACAGATGTAGTGAAAAGAAGGGCCATCAGTACCCCAATCTTCATAGCAGCAATGGCCACGGTCGCCAAACTGTGGAAAAAACCAAGATGCCCTTCAATGGATGAATGGATAAGGAAGATGTGGTCCATATACACTATAGAGTATTATGCCTCCATCAGAAAGGATGAATACCCAACTTTTGTATCAACATGGAGGAGATTATGCTGAGTGAAATAAGTCAAGCAGAGAGAGTCAATTATCATATGGTTTCACTTATTTGTGGAGCATAACAAATAACACAGAGGACATGGAGAGCTGGAGAGAAGGGGGTTGAGGGAAATTGGAGGGGGCGATGAACCATGAGAGACTATGGACTCTAAAAAACAATCTGTGGGTTTTGAAGGGGTGGGGGATGGGAGGTTGGGTGAGCCTGGTGGTGGGTATTATGGAGGGCACGTATTGCATGGAGCACTGGGTGTGGTGCATAAACAATGAATTCTGGTACACTGAAAGTAAATTTTAAAAAATTAGGGACGCCTGGGTGGCTCAGTTGGTTAAGCAGCTGCCTTCGGCTCAGGTCATGATCCCCGCATCCTGGGATCGAGTCCCACATCGGGCTCCTTGCTTGGCAGGGAGCCTGCTTCTCCCTCTGCCTCTGCCTGCCTCTCTGTCTGCCTGTGCTCTCTCTCTCTCTAACTAAAAATAAATAAATAAATAAATAAATAAATAAATAAATAAAAATAATACAAAGACCAAAGATATGATAATTTCAAATCCCTGATCTTGGATTTTCTTTTGTAATAAAGGACCTTATTGGAAAAATAGGTGAGATCTGAATAAGGTTTATGTATTAAGACCTAATCCTAATAATCCTGTGTCAGTGATAAAATGCTAACTTTGATAATTGTATTATGGTTATATAACAAACTTCCTTAATTTTAGGAAGCAAAAAAGATGATACATTTGATTTAATCAGAATTTTTGATTAGCAAAATACATCACTGTCAAGGAGAATAAACCAATAACAGATTGTGAGGTATTTACAAAAATTAAAAAAACAGGGCACCTGGGTGGCTCAGGCACCCAGGCAGAAGGCAGACGCCTCTGCCTTCAGCTCAGGTCATTATCCCAGGGTCCTGGGATCGAGTCCCGTATCAGGCTCCCTGCTGAGTAGGGAGCCTGTTTCCCCCTCTCCCTCTGCTGCTCCCCCTGCTTGTGCTCTCTCTTCTCTCATTCTCTGTATCAAATAAATAAATTCTTTAAAAAAATAAAATAAAAAGTTAAAAAAATTAAAAAAACAAGCCTGAGGTGTTCAACGAACAGAAATCAGCAGCAAATATGTGGGTTCCCAATGGAATAATGGGAAAAAAAGTTATGAATAAGCAACCCACAATACAGGGAAACCCAAATGGCCAACAAGTATATAAAGAGACGCTGAATCTCACTAGAAGTGGTGGTGCTAGTAGCAGGAGCAAATGGTAGTAGTAGTAATTATTAAACATTTATATACGTACCACACTACTAGTTCATCTACTCCACATGGTAACACCATGAGGAAATTATATTACTATCTCCATTTCACAGAAGCAAAAACAGAGGCATAGAGAAGAATCTTATCCAAGGTCACGTAGGTAGTCAGTGATGGAATGAAGATTTGAACCCACACTTCTAGCTATCACAAAAACCCAAACTTCGCTTTCATATGAGTGTCGAGGATATTGGTAAGGATGAGAGGAAACAGCTTCATGCCCTGCTGGCAGGAGGACAGTCTGGGGCTGAGGTTCTAGGAAGAACCTCAGTGGTGAATACACCGAGTATGTCTTTCTATTTACCTCCTTCTATCACGTCCTTACAGGAGGATATGAGCAGAGTCAGGGCAGGGGCCCGGATACATGTAAAGGGGTGGGTGCTCCCTGGAACGCCAGGTAGTGGAACTCCAAACCGAGACTTGGAGGGACATAGTGCATCACAGCAAATCTGGCAAATGTACTTTTAACTTAAAAGAGAAGAAACAGAAAGTGCCCAGCAGGATGCCATTCATGTAGATTAAATACAAAAACACAATGTATTTAAAATGTGTTTTAGGAACTCTATTTCTATTGGGGTGCCTGGGTGGCTCAGTCCTTTGAGCATCTGACTCTTGATTTTGGCTCAAGTCCTGATCTCAGGGTCATGAGATTGAGCCCCGCATCTGGCTCTGCACTCAGCATTGATGGATTGGAGGGTGGGGGTGTCTGGTAAAATGTCTTGCCCTCTGCCCCTCTTGCTTGCGTGCACTCACTCCCTCCTTTACTCTGTCTAAAATAAATAAATAGAACTTTAAAAAAAAGAGAGAAACTCCATTTTTATTAAGGATTTGTATCAAACACATTGGGCGGCGGTAAGAGGATGGGGGATGGAGGACATGGAGGAAAAGATTAACACACCGCCGTCAGTGGGACTGCACTGGGTCTCAGTTTGCGTGATTAGCTCTCTCTTCCCTACTTAGCGGTGCGTACTCACTGACTCTCCGGATGCCGCCTGCCCCAGCAGAACCCTTCCTGGGGGTTCGGCCTGGTCATGGCAGCCAGAACTCACACTTGCCTCTCCGAGACCCTGGCTTCCCTCAGCTGTGTAATTCCTAGAACGTGGAATTTTGGTCACGTTCAGACCTCATGCCTGAGGCAGAGCATCTGGTACTTGGGGGTACAGACACAGAACTCCATCGCAGCTGGGTGCCCCTTCAGGGGAGCATGGCTCCTCCTCGCCAGGGCCCATCCACCCCCATCCCACCCACCACCTGGAGCTGAGCTCAGCAGGTCCTCCTACCCGAACGCCTGCCCCTGTTACTGGCAGCCTCTGCCAGGCTCAGGAGACCACAGTGTCCCTGACTCAGAGCCTCCTTTTCCCTCCATCATCCCAGTAAGGGAGATGCCCTTCCTGCTCCTTGCCCTAAGTGGCACTTCTCCCAGACAGCCCCACCCTCCTCCTGTTGCTTGGCATGCATGCAGGCCTGGCACTGGGCCTCTGAGCTCTCAGTGTCAGATGGCAGCAGCGTGCCAGGTGTACCGCGGGCCAGCCTGGGCCCTGCATTTCAGCTGTGTGGGCTTTCAGCATTTTTGCTTCTGTCTGGGCTGTGTCACTTGGCACTTTGAGATGTGTTGCTTCCTATTAAAGTCATTTCCCACGTATGCATTTAATGTCCCCTGCTAGACTGACAGCTTTCAAGAAACAAAGCTTGTCCCACTCCCCATTTCCCTGGAAATGTGTATGTGTGTGCCCTGGCGTAGTGTTTGTTCTGCTATGTTTCAGGGGGGAGGTGGACCAGCCCTGAGCCAGGCATACCTAGGCAATGCAGCCTTCCCCCGCTCCCATTCAACCTACACAACCAGGTTGCAGTAGGACCCCATCAGGAAAACCCACAGAGCTAATGGGGTAGAAGTAACAACTCTTGGTTGGGAGTCTGGACCTCCACAGCGTACAAAAGCCCTTTCCCAGGCCACTAGGCATTTAACTGTTCCAACCTCCCCGAGGCCCAGTGTCCTACTCAAAGCCATGGGGCTGTAGGTGGCTGGGGCAGCCTGGACTCCCCATCTTCTGCACCCACCTCCGGGATTTTCAGAGGAGCAGAGTCTGACCAGCTGCTGCCTTTCTCTTGAGTGGAACACACAGTGCCTGTGCGCTGGGGCTTGGGCCCAGCCTTCTGGACTGTCCCACTCTGCAGAGGCAGGACGCTTTCATGACCACCTCGGCCTGCAGGGAGGGAATGCTAACCCGCTCTAACACTTCTTTCCCCAAATGGCTTTCCTCCTAATCAATCCCAGGAGCTCCCCCTTTGGCTGCAGGGAGATGCTGACTGAGACACTCCAAATGCTCAGTGCTGCACAGTAGCGACTTCGACTGTAAATACCCCAAATTGTGTTTAGACAGCATTAAAGTCTGGTTAGTTAGCAGCAGGAAGCTGGTCTAGGGCCCAGCCTCCATCCTGGTTTGGCTGGCTCCTTGCTCACACACGGGACAGAATGCACACACTTGCTGGCCTGTCTGCTTCCCCTGAGGAGTGTGTCTCTGTCCCTATCTCTTGGACACAGCAGGGCTGGAGGGGAGAGCTCCTGATGAAAATGGGGTCCCCTGGCTCCCCAGTTCTTATCATCCCTCCCTTTGTCCCGGCAGTGGGTGTTGATAAGAAAAGCATGGTGCCAGGGGTGAAGACTGGTTACTTCTATTTCCTACGGCTGCTGGGACAAATCACAACTTAGGCACTTAAGACAACAGAAATGTATTGCCTCCCAGTTCTGGGCCCAGAGTTCCAGAATCAATTTCACTGGGCCAAAGTCAGTGTGTCTACTGGGCCCCCTCCTTCTGGAAGCTCTAGGGGAGAACCTGTCCTTGTGTCTTCCAGGGCCCCTTGATTTACAGGAACGTCCCTCCCCTCTTCGGGGTCACCATTTTCTCTCTCTCTCTGCTCACCCTCATATCACCTTCTCCTTGGTGTGGGGTCAAGTCTCCCTCTGCCTCTCTCTTATCAGGATACATGTGTTTGGGGCCCATCCAGAGAATCCAGTGTCATCTTTCCAACTCAAAATCTTTGCTTTGTTCACCCCTGCAAAGACTCCTCTCCAGGTTGTGTTCACAGTTTCCAGGTACCAGGACGTAGGTATCTTCTAGGGGAGGAACATTTTTCGGCCTTTGACAACCTCTAATTCCTCGTGGCTGTTGGAGAAGTTGACTTCCTCTCTCTGGACTTCAGTTTCCCCATTTGTGAAGGGGGAGGCCTGGCTAAGATGGCCTCTGAAACCCTTCCAGTGCTCTGGTGTCATTAACCTCCCCCCACAAGCCGATCCAGCCAGATGACCCTGGAGGCCGTGTTTCCCTGGCAGTGGGGGAGGGGGGACGCGAGCACATTCTCCTCCCTACCAGGGCCATTTCCCGAGGAGTTTCAATTGCCTGAGGTGTTGGGGCAGTGACTGACAGGTGGCCGGAGCAGCCTGTGCTCTCACGGGGCGCCTGTCAGACCTGTGCCAACACCTGCCGCCAAGCTCCGGGCCCAGGACAGCGAGAAGGAAACAGGGTAGGGTGGGGAGGGCAGAGGTGTAGGACCCTTCCCTCCCACCCCTGCACCTAATGCATGCCCACCCACCCATCCAGTTCCTTTGAACAGGAACACTGAGGGGCTGCCAGTCCCGGCCTTGCTGCCCCCTCCCCTCCCCTCCACCCCAGCTGCGTGCTCCTTATAGTAAACACATGACCTCACGTCTGGCTGCCTGGCATTCTGGAAGCTGTCCAAGGAACCTAGGCAGGTGGGTATGGCAAGCCCCTCAGCACAGAGCAGCCACAACCTCAGGCTGCCCCATCAGCCCTGTGCTCTTGGATTTTAAATACAAGCTCTGCCCAAGCTCTGCTAACCTGGCCACAAGCCCCATGCTCTGCTCCCTCTCTGTTGTGTGGGGCAGCCCCCAAGCCCCCGTGTGTAATGTGTGTGATGGTCTCCTGCAACCTGGAGTGACCTCGCATCTACTCCCCCACACCATTGCCACTGCGCCTCCTCTCTCCCTGGCCCCAGCTACCAGGAGTCTTGGCCCACCAGCAATTACCCAGGCAGAACTCTGTTTCCGGGCCCCTGGCAAATGCCGAGGACACTGTTAAACGTTCTACTCGTGTGATCAAACTTACTCCTCCAAACCACAATCTCCAGAGGTTTGTGTTATTCCTGACTTCTTTACAGGTGAGCCAGTGGAGACCTGGATAGGTCATGGATTGGCCCATGGTGGCCTTGCTGGTCAAGTGGTGGCCTGGGGGTCGAAGCTCCCTTCCCGAATTCAGCACAGGCCTCCCAGCAGCTGGGAGCCCTCCCACACACCACTCTTTGCCCCAACACAACATGTCTCCCATCTGTCTCTGCCAGGCATGTCCTTCTCCGCCTCTGAGGCCTTGATCACCTCTCAACAATGTTGTCATGATCACTTTTTTCCAGAAGACTCCTTGTACCTAGGTTCATTCCAGACCACCCTTGTCTTCACTGTAAAATTCCGTCCAGACGCTTGGTTACTGTTGACAGAGGCCAGGTGCTGTCCTGGGCAGCTCTCGGGCCTCAGTTTTCCACTCTGCGGACTGGTAGGGTTGGATAAATCTACTGCCCTCTGTCTTCACCCCTGCTCTGACCTCCATTCCCTCACAGACCTGCCCACCAGGACTGCTGGAGAGAAGAGAGAGCCAGTGTGAGCCCTGCCCTTCACCCAACCTCCTGGCCTCCGGTGTGACCAGCCCTGCCCAGGGTCTGGAAGGCCATGGGGATCCAGTGAGCAGTCACGTGGTCCTTGCTCACCACACTGACTTTTCTCGGGGTACAGTCCATGGACTGGCCTTGCTTGGCCTCCTTTTCCTGGCTTCTGAATGGCCCCCTGGCAAAGAGCACAGGCTCAGTAATCACACAGACCCTGGTTAAAACCAGCTCTGCCACCCAACAGCCATATCTTTGAAACTCCGAAGGTCTCAGCTTTCTCTGCTGTAAAATGGGGATCATATGACTTTGGAGTGTCCTGAGATCTGAAGGAATGTGGCAGAGTGGCTGGTGTAAGGTAGGACTGGCTATGGGTAGCAACTCTTACTGGCCTCCCCCCTGTCCCATCTTCCCCTATATTCCTGTCCAGACTTGCAGCCTCATGTCCAGCTCTTGCCCAAGGCTCTGGGTAGAACTTCTAAGGCTGCGGACAGCCTAGAACTGCCTGTGGCTTGGAGGTTCTGGCTAGAACCCAGCGAGTGTGTACTTCAGGTTTCAAATTTAAGCCAGCTCAGTGCCTCTCCGGGAGGCTCTGTGGCATCCAGCCCCACTGCAGCTTCAAGCCCATGGTCTGCCTGCCCTGTAGGGCCATATCATCACCATACATCCAGACCCACCCCTGGGCCTCTGCTTTCCGCTGTGGCACTCGTCACTCTGCCCCATCTCCTGTTGGCTCCTCCACTGCCAGCTTTTACTCTATCCCTGTGACCAGCTGACCGATCGTTGTGTAGAGATGCAGCCTCTGGGGACACCTGCTTATCTATGAAACAGCCAGTCTGAGGAAGAACCTAGAACTGGACACCATGTCTTTCAAGTTTTTTTTGTGCCCCAGAGGAATTGTCAGCAAAGATCAAGAAGGTAAACATAGCATGTGGGGTGTTTCTCTTATTACAATCTTCTAAGATCAATGAAGGTTGGATTTTACTAGGGTGATACAGGAAATTATGGTATCTGAAGTGTGGAAACAATCAAGATAGTGCGGTGTTTTCACATGGTGATAGCAATAAAGCCCAGCCAGGACTCAGAATTGGCTAATGGAGGTCTGGGACTTGCCATCAACCCTAGCTGCCCCTATTCCGTCCCTACACCTGAGAAGCTGTCTCCCTCTCGGTCCTTCCATGAAATTCTGCTCCAAACCTGCTGTCCCTACAGCTTCTGGGAGGGCTGGTGGGACCCAAGGGACCAGCTGGACTCATGGTTCCTAAGTTTGGCTGCTCCCCAAAACCACCATCTAAAAAATTACAGATATGGGCTTGTGCTCCAAGTCCACTGACTCAAAATTTCTAGGGGCGAAAGTCCAAGAGAGTGGGATTTTTTAAAAATTCCCAAGTTATTCTTCCAAACACCCAGACTATACAGACCCTGGCTAACCCCTGTCCCCTCATCACCCAGCTGAGGAATGAGATTGAGGGGGGAGGCAGCTGGTTTAGGGTCAGAGCTAAGCAAATCAGGACTGAAAAGACACGCAATCCCATCCTATTGATCAGCGGCATGTCCACCCTTGGCTTGCCAGGGGCTCCTCTGTCTAGGTATGCCCATGGCCATGGTGCTGGGCCCTGAGGTCACAGGCCAAATGTGGATCTGATCTTTCACCTGCAAACTGGGGTGGACACGTCGTTTCTACTCTCCTCTGATCCTATCCGGGGAGCCTGGGCTGGGCTATGCCCATGGGATCCAATTATGTGATCTTTCCAACTCATTTGGCCTCCAGGAGAAGAGGCCATTGAAAATAATCTATGCCATTCCAATTTGGGAACATGTTAGATGTGCCTAGATTCTTCTACATTTTTTAACCCATGAATACATACTCCTCTTTGGTCACTCAGGCTGACAAAACCTTGCATTGTCAAGGTGACTCTCTCCTTCCTCTTCTCCAAAGCATGAGGCACTTAATTGGGGGTCATTGCCCCTGCTTGGCTTGCAGGGACGTTGAGGAACAACGAGGGGATGTGGATTTACAACATCTCAGCAAGACAGGAGAAAGTTGGCTCTAGAATCTTTTCATCCCTTATTTCTGTATGGTAATATCCTGTCAGGACCACTCACATGGCATCCCCAAGGAAGGAAAATATTTTCTGCATCTGATTTCATAGTAAAAAGACAGTATGTTCACATGTCTTTTATGTGGTTTTCTGTTTTGAGGATGAAACAAGCACCAGCCCTTCCTCCCCACGTGAGAAATTAACATGTTTCATAGGTTACAAAATGCTTTCACATGCATTATCTCTCCAGACCCTGCGAGATAGGTACTGTTCTGTTGCCATCAGAATCCGTACAGACAAGTAAACTGAGGCCAGGTGGTTCAAGTTCCTTCCATCTGACCACTCTGTTTCTCTGAAGGCAGAGCTGACCCGCTTGGGGCCAGTCCTGCCGCAGTGGTCTCATGTGGCCATAGGATTCTGCCCACCCCTCCCTGATCTCTAAGTCCCCTGCTCTGTTGCCAGCCATGGATGCTTCCATTTCAGCTGTAAAACTGGCTCAAGTTCTGGGGCTGCTGAAACTTGGGCAACTTACAGACATTGCCCTATTTTTCCCATATGAAAGCTTTGCATTTAGGAGCAAATACACAGAGACTGAGAGAATGTCCCGTAGATTTTCCATGCGCCCCTCCAAATCTTTTCTCTCCCTGTTCTGTGCTACAGGGTTGACCCACAGGAGCCCACAAGGACCACACCAATGGACTCCCTTGCCCACCGGCATGCAGTTGGGCCCAGCCCATTCACAACACTGGCAGGAGATGGGAGAAGGAGGAGAATGAGCTCCAGACGCTTTCCCAGCTTTTCCTTGCAGAGGTCCCAGTTCCTGCCAATCAGTCCTCTCCACTCTGTCTGCAGCTTCCAAAAAGCATCTCCTAACCTTGCCCTCCAGGGCGGGGGCTGGGCATGTCCATGTCCTGCACAGCCGTATTGGAGTCTGAGGCAACAGACTTCAGGAAAACTGAAGGCCTCTACAGACATGCCTTTATATCATTTTTAATGATCTCTCATTTTTCTGAAGCATTAACTGAACAATTATTAAAAATTGAAAACGGGTGTATCAAAGCTCACATTATTTTTATATTTTTAAAAAATTTTATTAATACTCCACAATGAATGTATTATAATTTATTTCTCAGACTTGAATGGAAGTGAGCTCATCGTTAATACTTTCAAAATCAATCTCTTGGCTAAGCTTATTTTCAGTGGAGAGTTGTGAGTTACAACAAATAAGAGGAAATAATTTTGAAAATATTTGATGAATGTAAGATTTTTTTTTAAAGATTTTATTTATTTATTTGACAGACAGATCACAGGCGGAGAGGCAGGCAGAGAGAGAGAAGGGGAAGCAGGCTCCCCGCCGAGCAGAGAGCCCGATGCGGGACTTGATCCCAGGACCCTGAGATCATGACCTGAGCCGAAGGCAGGGGCTTAATCCACTGAGCCACCCAGGCGTCCCATGAATGTAAGATTTTATCAACAGATATAATATACTTTCTGAATTTAAGAAGAAATGAAAGGGGTGCCTGGGTGGCTCAGTCAGTTATGCATCTGACTTTTGATTTTAGTTCAGGTCATGATCTCAGGGTTGTGGGATCAAGCACCTCATTGGGCTCCACACTAGGCACACTAGGCATGGAGCCTGCTTAAGATTCTCTCCTTCTCCCTCTCCCTCCCCCCTGCAACCCGCCACCCCCACCCTTTACTTACACTGTCTCTAAAAAATAAATAAATCTAAAAAAAACAAAAAACAAAAAAACCATCACAACAAGTAGATTCTGAAAACACTAATTCTGAAGTTGCTTTCATTTTAAGCCAGGAAAGTAAAATTATGGTACAATCTGGTTTTGATATAAACAAAATATTTTAGTTTCAAATAATGCTGAGTTACAGCCACTTACTTTTAATTTTCAGTATTTTAAAAACTATATGTTCTGGAGAAAAATTAACCATTAAAAATATACAGAACTATGTATCTGTAGGGATGCCCATTTTTTCCTTTTGCCTCAGGCTCTGACATGGCTCAGCATGGCAATCCTGGAGCTCGTTTTTAGGATTTTGATATTTTGTTCTCTATGGTTTTTTAAAAAATATTTTTTATTGCTTAAGTAGATACCATTTTAAAAAATTTTTTATAAGACTTTATTTATTTATAAGAGAGAGCAAGAGCACAATAAGGGGAGAAGGCAGAGGTAGAAGCAGGCTCCCCGGCTTAGCAGGGAGCCTGATGTGGGGCTCGATCCCAGGATCCTGGGATCACGACCCCAGCTAAAGGCAAATGCTTAACCGACTGAGCCACGCAGATGTCCTGGGTTTTTTATATTGATTTTAATTTGAAAAAAAAATATTGCTTTAAGATACTCTATCTTGACTGTTGAGTTCTTCGGCAGCCCTTCCCTAGCTCTCCCTGGTCTGGCCCTCCCTGGGTCATGGCGCCATGCCGTTCCTAGCCCCAGGGGACTGCACCTCCCCCTTGTGCCCCCATTTTTATAAACAGCTCATTACTACAAATCTCTTCAGATTATCCAATTTGACTGTGCCTCTGCTTCCCGCTGGAGTCCTGGCTAAGACAACCACGTCCAGGAACTTGCCCAAGGTGACAGAGGTAGCAGGTAGCAACCCCCAGGTTCAAATTCAATCTGTATGACTCCAGAGTTCTCGCCTACTCCCCCGTGCAGTGGGGCTTCCCTCGTGGGAACAGGACTTGGAAAACGTGAGGCTGTCCCAGAGACAGCTAACTACTGAGGCACCTGTGCTCTCCTTTCCTGTCTGGAAGGGCGGGACTGCACAGGCTCCTTCCTACCCCCCCCCCCCCCCCCCCCCACCCGCCAACTCCTTCCCAGGGCACACTGCTGGCCGAGGCGGCGTTCGTCCTCCACCTGGGAGTCCCCACGCCTTGGGCAGGCAGGCTTCAGGAGAGGATTCCATGCTAGACTTTTTCTTCTTTTCCAACTCAGCCTCTAATTGCAAATGACCCCATGCAGCTGTCAGCCTGGAGGCCTCGGGTGTCTGCATCCCAGCCTGTGCCAATTGTGGAGATCCTTGTTGTGATGACATCAAGCGCGTACGCCCAGGAAGACATTAACAACTGGTTATTTGCCCCTGACAGGAAGGCGCTGAGGAGCACAGCCTTGGGGCTCCTGAAGCCTGGCAGCGCTCCTAGAAACCGGAGAGCCACACGCGTGGTGCCTGTTCCAAGACACAACGAGTCCTAGCCTGCCTTGCGAGGGGCGGAGGCAGGTGGACAGAAGAGGTGCGGGGTCAGGGGATGCAGGGGGCCTCTCCCCACGTTGCCAGTGTTGAGAACACCAAGGGCAGTGCCTCAGAAGGAAGCCACAGAGTGACTTTCTCTGGCACACAGTTTTGGGACAGAATTTGCCTTCTCGAGGTGGACTGTCTTGCTGAGAAAGCAAAGACTAAGGCTGGCTTACCCTCTCTGAGCCTGTTTCCTCCTTGGCAAAATGGAAGTAACTACAGTACATCTTCGGTTGGGAGGGAAGAAGGCATGATTTGAAGAAAGAAAACAAATGCTTCTCTCTTTCTCTCTCTCTCCCCTGCTTTTAACAGAGAGGCAATGGGATTTAACTCTGATTTCCAAGTATATTGTTTGCTCTGTGCTGTAGACTTGCCCCTTCACTTAATGATTATCTTACAAATCAAAACACCGCAGGGCAAGGTGGCCCACAGGCAGCATCCTATCAGTGAAGAAACAAGAATGGAATACAGCAGAAGGTGGTGGTAAGCGCTAGTCAGAGGATAGAGAATGGAGGGCGTTGTAGAGGAGGAGTGGGGTAGTGGTGATAGTGGGTGTTTTAGCTCTGGGGGGGGGGTGTCAAGGAAGTTCTCTCTGAAGAGGTAGGGATCGAAATATCATTAAAATTAGTCCATGGGGAGATCTGGGTCAGCCGGATCACAGGCAGAGGGCATAGGTAGTGCAAAGGCCCTGAGGTAGGAATGTTTGGCAGATTTAAGGAAAAGCAATACTGCCCTGTGACTAGAGCAAGATTGGCAGAGGGGAGAGTGATGGGAAATGTGGTGAGAGAGGTAGTCGGGGATGGGTCTTCTGTGGTCTGCTAGGTTCTAAGAAGTTTGGATTTTTATTGTCAGTGTGGTAGGAAGTCACTGGAGTTTTTTGAGTTGAGAATGAACATAACCGCACTTTCGTTTGAATGGGATCTTTTTGCCCACTGGTTACAAGAATATGTAGGAAGGAAGGATGGAAGTGGGAAGACCAATTAGATTTGTGCAGGAGTCTGGGGGATAAGTGTTGATGGCCTGTGCCGGGTGGTGATGGAGGCAATGGGATGAGGTTGGCTTTTGTGGACATTGTGAGGGGAGAGTTATAGCATGTATAATGGGCAAGCTGCAGTACAAAAGAGAAAGATAATAGAATTTTTACATAAATAGATGTGGTTTTCCTTTGTTTTTCATGATGTCCTTCTAATTTTGGTCTGAGTTGCTAGTTGAGCAGAGGAATACTCTACAGAAGAATTACTTACCCAAACTTGGGCTACCCCTGTGGGAGACAGATTTGGGGAGAGGGCTGGAAATCGAGTTTGCCTCTGCATATTAATAGTATTTGCACAGAGAGATGCAATTTGAGTTAAATTTGAAGAACGATAAATTCATAAGTTATATAAATATCTTGCTAATTGACCTAATTGCTGATCGTTCATGAATCCGGCTTTATTGTCAGACATTGAGAAGAAATAACCAAATCTGAGCCCAGCGGTATATTGGCTTAGGCTCCTGGGGTTTTTCTGATGATGAACTAGTAAGTTCCTTGAGGGCAAGGACTCTGCTTTATTTATTTTTGTCATTTCCAATGTCTCCCTGCTTTAGGATAGACTTCTAACAAATATTCATTGAACCCAGAAGGGAAATGGAACACTTCTACCCAAACAGGGTCAATCCTTGGCAAACCTATGAGTGCAGGCGTGCCTACACACTTGGTGTTTCAGCCTGATTACTTCCCCTGACCTCAGGGAGGCCCCTACTGGGACACTCAGCCAAATCTGCGTTCCCCACTGGGGGTCCAACTCAACCTAGAAGTAGCCATTCCTGCCTCTGATTCCCATTTCTCCTGCTAGCTCATGCCACCAAGATGGTGGTGGGGTGTGTGTTCGTCTACATGATGTGTATCATCTCAACTGTAATTCAAAACACTGATTTTTCAGACCACAGTTTTAGATGCCACGGCTGGCCCAAGTGGCTGATACTTTATGCCTTTTTAAGAGACCTTGAAAAATAAAATCATGTCACATAGACAATTGTCTGTATGTCTTTATACATAAGGCTGGACTTTTGGATGGGAAACTGCATTTTTAAGAAATAAATTAGTGCAGGGACGCCTGGGTGGCTTAGTTGGTTAAGCGGCTGCCTTCAGCTCAAGTCATGATCCCGCATCGGGCTCCTTGCTCGGCAGGGATCCTGCTTCTCCCTCTGCCTCTGCCTGCCACTCTGTCTGCCTGTGCTCGCTCTCTCTCCCTCTCTTTCTGACAAATAAAATCTTAAAAAATCTTAAAAAATCTTTAAAAAAAATCTTAAAAAAATAAAAATAAAAAAAAAAAGAAAGAAAGAAATTAGTGCAGAGGCAGAAAGACCAGACCCCGTGCATGGATGGTCGAGGGAGCAAAATAGGGGAGGGCTGGGCTGCCACGGGGGAAGATTCTGGGTGTATCATCTCTGAGCTATTGCTGTACAATGAACCACCTGCAACGGCCACTCATCATCACTCACATCAGTTCTGCTGATCGGAATTGGGCTTGGCTCATCTCAGATGAGAGAGCGAGAGCACGGCGGGAGGGGCAGGAGTCACGGGAGAGAGGATCTGAAGCAGACTCTGCACTGAGCTGGGAGCCCGACACAGGGCTGGATCCCACAACTCTGAGATCATGATCTGAGCTGAAAGCAGGAGTCCGATGCTTTACTGACTGAGCCACCCAGGTGCCCCTTTAACACACACCCACATAAAAAAATATGTTTACTGAATGCCTGCTGTGTGCTGGGTAGCCTCATAGGTGCTGATAATACCGCAGCAGAAAGAAGAGACAGTCCCTGTTCTCGAGGTGCTTGCATTCTAATGAGCACAAAAACACCAGACAGAGAACTCCAGGATGGGATACAGCAGGACAGAGACAGAGCGCAGGAAAGGCATCCTTGGGGAGGCGACCATTAAAGTTGCCACCTGAAAGACAAGAAGGAGATGGCAAGTGGAAATGTGAAGAATGTTCATTTGGGTGGACAGAGCAGTTAGCGCAAGACCCCTGTGAGCAGAAGGGAGGGTCCTGTCTGCAGCTTAGACTAACCTGTGGCCTCTAACACCAAGCAGGTTTTGTTCTCCAAACAAAGAGTTGTTTTTGTTTTTCCTTTAAGCTTTATCCTAGTTGAAAACAGGCTGTCAGCATTGGCTCAGAAACCATTCGTTCGCCCGACTAGGGGCATAAACACCCGGCCCCCGTGTCTTGATCGCCTTCAGTGGAGCCAGCGCCCTGGTGTGGGGGGGCAAGAAAGATTTGAGCCCTGGAACCGCATCCGATTTCCCCCAACCCCAGTAACAAGATCTCATGTGCTTGACAAGCCGGCCCTCTCCCCACTTCCCGCACCATTCCTGCCCCCTGGAATTCCTGGGCAGAACAGCTGCGCCAGGGGCTCAGTTTTCAATGAAACAATAAAATACTCCTGCATGTCCCGAAGAGGATGGCATTTATGACTGGGGTGGGCCAGATTCCCTGCACAGACACCCCCTCCCCAATTCCCAGGCTCGCCAGCCCAGACGGCCACATGTCCCACAGCCTGTCCTTAAGCCTCTGGGAACTGCTGTAGCATGGGTGCCCCAGAAGGTCCTGGCCCAGAGCACACTGGTGGAGGAGAAAGACACACAGAGCCAGTAAACAGAAGGACCTTTGCCAAGAAGGACCAAGCACACATTTGCAGCCTGGGCCATCCAGCAGGGCACCCTGTTTGGCACCACACCCTCGCCCAGAACCCCACCACCCCGCCCCATGCACACAGCTGCCTCGGGGAGACTGTCTGCTCTCTGGTTCAAGGACAGGAAAGCCCTCCCTGGCTGGGAGAGGGGAGAGGAGAGTGAGTGTGGCCCACGTTCTGCCAGCATCGCACACCCTTCCCCCACTCCCCCACTCTGTCCTGCGCTCTTCTTTAATGGAGCAAGAGTCCTTGACGTTCATAAATTTCTCTTGTGCTTGGCAGGCACATTTGGACCCTGCGCACTGATCCCCCGGGTCCTGCCTCCGTGTGCCAGATTGGAACTTCCAGGCGGAGGGGCCAAACTTTGCAAGCTTCCACGTGGGGGCGCAGCCTGCCAGCCCACCGCTCCCTGTCAGCCAGCACCCTCTGCCTCAGGCTCTGAGTTTGTGCCGTTCTGTTACATTAATTTAATTTTGTCCTTCCTGCTTTATAAAAACAGAGCCATGGAGAACAGAGGTAGAGGGTTAGGTCTCATAAGCAGAGTATAAATGAGACGAAGATAGGCGTCATTAGTAATGCTCCAGGAAGAGCAAAGAAGCCATAAGCAGAGGCTCACTAGAATGAAGCTGATGGACTTGGGTTCCAGTGGGTGCCCAACGCCAGCCTGCTGTAGGCCCTCTATCTACCCAGAATGCTCTTCCCCTGGGCTTGCACAGTGCTCTCGCTCGCCAACCTTTCAAGTCCTTACTCAGAGCTCAGTATTTCAGTGAGGCTTCCTGACTCTCCTGTCTACCCTCCCCTGCCTTCTGGGACCTCTTTACCCTGTTCTGCTTTCTATCTCCCCTTCCCCCTCTCCCACCCCCTCCCCAACTCCCCCTGGCACTTAATCACCATCTCACAGACTGACTTATTTATTAAGTGTCCTTTTTTTTTTAAAGATTTTATTTATTTATTTGACAGAGATCACAAGTAGGCAGAGAGGCAGGCAGAGAGAGAGAGAGAGGAAGCAGGTTCCCTGCAGCGCAGAGAGCCCGATGCAGGGCTCTATCCCAGGACCCTGAGATCATGACCTGAGCCAAAGGCAGAGGCTTTAACCCACTGAGCCACCCAGGCGCCCTTTAAGTGTCCTTTTTATTGTCTGTCTCCTTGGCTTGGCTGGGGTCTGGTCCCTAAGACATTTGACATTTCATTCATATTGACATTTCGTTATGAATGTTGGATTTTAAAGGGAATAAATTAGCAAACGCATTCAAATGATGGGTAGGCTATTGCAAAAAATGCTCAAAACAAGGTGAGGTGTACTCACAACTTTACAATTTCTTTTAGGTCCCTGGGAAAACACATACCTCGGCTGTGTAAGGCTATGACTCTGCTTTCGGATATTTTACTGTAGTGGCCAGTTTCAGAAACACTGTATACACCAGTAGGGATGGCTCTTGAACAAGCTGAGCCCAGAGTTAGAATAGATACAGGTTATGAGCAGAATCCAAGGAAGGAGAGTGAAACCCAGAAAGACTTCCTGGAAGAAGCAGTGGGAACTGCCTTTAGAGTGGTTGATGTTTGGCACACAGTGGGTCAGCTTTCACAGTGGGCTCTTGCTAAGCAGGGACAGACTGGAGACTAGAGCCTGGGTGGGTCTGGAGTTTTGCGGGTTGGGTATACCTCTTCGTGCACTCCATCGAATAGAAATGGGGACAAAACAAGTGGCTGTTCCCTAAGGCAGAGGAGCAGAGGGTGCCGCTTCCAAATGAGGCCTGAGGCAAGGACAGGGTTGCTCCCTACTCTCTGTTTCCCATGATTCTCCCAATCACACCTTTAATAAAAATCATCAGCTACCCTGTGGTGGGCACCTGGGAAGTGCCCGGTCCTGTACTAAGTGCCGTACCCACAGCAATAACTCACAACCTTCTCACTGTGACAACTATCCCGTGTTCTTCGGCTCCTTTCCTTCCATTTTCCAGATGAGGAAAGGCAGGATCCAAGGGGCTCGTTTGCCCCTGTTGCACGGCGAGTATAGGATGGAGTTCAGGTCAGAGCTGAAGCTGCCTGGCTTGGGAGCCCGCACTGTTAACCCCCTCGAGGGCCACAGAGAGAGGAGATACGCTGGGGGACCGGTGGGACCCCTGTTTCACCCACCTACCCCAAGTCCCTCACCCGGGGGGAATGCAGAGGTTCTCTGTGGGATGGATAACAAAAACCAAACCCTTTCATGCTGCTGAAAAAGACAAACAGAAAAACCTTACACAAGAAACCAGAGAAAATCTTATTTGGGTTGACCAGATGAATGGAATAGACAATGCCCTCCGAGTCACCTTCGTTTTGGGTTCAGGGACCTCTTTCTCTTTCTATATGCAAACACAGAAAATGTGCATCATTTCCTCCTAACCTCACAGAAATTCACCGCAGCCTGGGACTGTAGGTCTGGACACGGGTGTTGCTGGGGCAAGGGGTGGTGACCAGCTGGGGGGTGGTGTGCTGGACATAAGTGTTGTAGTTTTTCCAAGCCCCAGCCTTCAACCTTGACCAGGGCTGATTTACCAGGAAATTATGAAATTTCGGGTTCCCTCGTTGGCTCCAGCCGCTTCCAAAGGCTGGGAGGCGCCCTTACAATGTCTTCATATGTGACATGATTTTTAAAATCTTGTGATACTAAGATTAAGATTATTCTGACATCAAGAAACAAATTGTAACAAGAAAAATCTCAAATCACACTAATGTCTTAACTCATTAAGGGAAAGACATACATTTCAATAGAAATGATACATTTCCAATAGAAGTAATGAGTAGGTCTTGGGTTGTTACATAATCCAGTTAAAGGAAAGGAATGAATTATATGTTCAAATGGAAGAAAGATTTCTTTTCTCTTGCTGATGCAACAAAAACTGCTATCATTGACAAATACGTAACATAACCCCACAGTGGGAGCGATGATGAATGCTGGCAATCCAGAGAGCAGGTGAGATCAATCACTGCATTAAAAAAAAAAGAAAAAAAAAGGGGGAAATGTCCTGACATTTTTCAGCTGATAGGTGAAAGAACTTTAATGGAGGTTTTCTTAAATTTAGTGACCATTCTGAAAATGCACATGATATTACCAAGGATAAGTTGTGAGCCCGGAAGAAACTTTGCCCAAATATCAGTATTACAAAAAGCACAATGTGATCACCCATGTGAAAAGAAAAGCCAAGTTCTCTTTCTCTTCTCTCTATAGAAAAAACACGATGAAACTATTGTCAGATGTGAAAAATAAGCAGACAAAAAATATGGGAAAGAAAGTATCATAGGCATATGCCTGGCATTAATGAAATTAATAGTATGAGCCTTTTCATAATGAGCCATTTAATAAATGATATTTCATATCATTTTTAAAAAGATTTTATTTATTTATTTGACAGAGAGAGGGAGAGATCACAAGTAGGCAGAGCAGCAGGCAGAAAGAGAGGGGGAAGCAGGCTCCCTGCTGAGCAGAGAGCCTGATGTGGGGCTTGATCTCAGGACCCTGGGATCATGACCTGAGCCGAAGGCAGAGGCTTTAACTCACTGAGCCACCCAGGAGCCCCATATTTTCTGATGTCTTAATAGGACCTGTCGACCTTTGACATTTATAATTTGTTGTGGTTTATTTTTCTTCTTTAAGTACCTGTACTGGTTTGTTGGGGCTGCCATAGCAGAGAACTACAGACGAGGGCTTCCACCATGGGAATGGATCATCTCAAAGTTTGGGAAGTCCAAGATCAAGGTGTCGGTAGGGTTGATTTCTTCTGAGGGCTGTGAGGGAGGGATCTGTTGGCTCGTAGATGGTGGTCTTGTTCCTGTGTCTTCACATAGTCTGTCTTCCGTGTGTGTGTGTGTGTGTGTGTGTGTGTGTATGTGTGTGTGTGCGTACATATGTATGTGTGTGTGCCCTAACCTCTTCTTCTTCTAAGGGCATCTGTCAGATGTGATTAGGGCCCACCCTAAAGACTTCCTTTCAACTTCATTACCTCTTTACAGACCCTCCCTCTAAGTATAGTCACATTCTGAGGTACTGGGGATAGGACTTCAACACTTGAATTTGGGGGGCAGGGGAGGCATGCACAATTACACCTGTAATCATAGTCAGTCCTTTGTCCCTTGTTTTTGAAGAGGATGTCAGGTTTTTTTTCAAGTTTCCAGCACCAGGAAAGCTGGACCTATGGGTATCTCTTTGTTTCTGAAGTTCATAATCCCTTGCATACAGGAAGTCTTTCCAATTCAGTAATGTTTATTGAGGACCTACTACGTGTGGGCACCACTCACACTGGGCCTCCAGCGAGGACAGCCATGGGCCCAGCTTGCCCAGTCCCCAGGGGTGGTGAGTGCTGGGAGGGAAGCAAGCACCCGGTGTCTGGAGCCCAGAGCAGGAGTAGACCGGCCTCACAGGGGCGCCACCCGGGCAGTCCCCCAGGGCCCTGCCTGTAGAAGGGCTCTATGCTCCGGGTTCATATTTCCCTGCCACCACTTTGAAGTTATTTATCTGTGTTTGCCTTGAGCATCTGGCCCTGCAGATTCTATCCCCAGTCCCAAGGAGGGAAATTGCAGCAGCTTCTGGTGATGGCCAGGTTAGTGCTGATGGCTGGCTAGAGTTTTCCCTTCAGAAAAAGTGGAGGATAACCCCGCAAAGGGGGACCAGGGTCTGCAAGACACGTGGGAGCACTGCGTGTATACTCTGGAACTCTTTCCCTTCTCACGAGACGGTGGAAATGAGTTTTGTATGGGGAGGGGCAGTTTGAGGCTTGAGCTCTGGAGACAGAGGACGCAGGACCCAATACCAGCACTCTCCTTCCCCTACTGCACCTGTGGGCAGGGTACTGACCCTCCCTGGCACTCAGCAGCCTCATCTGTCACAGGGCAGAGTTTTAAGTCCAAGAGTCAGGACTTCATACCCATGATCCCTCTCCTTTTCTGGCATCACTTTTAAGTTAGAGCAGGCTCGGGGCTGGGACCACTGTGCTTGATGAAGGTTGTGGTTAGGGAAGGATCTGGGGAGGCTGGGAAGTGGGGGTGGCTATGACAAGGCTGGGTAGGTGCACGGCAGGTCTGGGAAATATGGCGACAATCATGGAGGCTGATCTTGGGGTCTGTGTGAGAGAGAGAAATGGCCAGAAAAGAGGCTGCACTACACTGTCAGTGACCCCCGTGCCCAGCCAGGAAGCTTAGACTCTAGCAATGGGGAATCTCCTGGAAGCATTTGGATGGGGCCTGATGAAAGTGACATTCATGTCTGGGAATAATCTCCTTCGGCTCCTTTACAAGAGGGAGAAAAGCCAGCATTGCTGCGGGGCTCCTGCAGGAAGGGGGTGAGACCCTGCTGCTTTTGATCAGCTGCATAGGACACACCATACAAAGGACTCCAGGGGGCCGCCAGGAGCCTCATGCTCTGAAGACCACCAGAACTGTGCTCTCTGTCTTCCTATTCTCTTAAAGAATTGCAGCCTTGCTGCCAGTGGATGGAGCAGGGAAGTGTGGGTCGCTAGCCTGGAACAGGGCCTGTGGGTTTCAGAGGCAAAGCGAGGCTCCAAGATGCACGCCGAGGATGCTGACTCCATTGGGTGGACTGTCAGGCTGACATGAAGCAGGGTTCATGTCAAAAGTTCAGGAGGAAGCATGACAGGATAAGAGGGAGAGGAAGCCAGGTGGACAGTGCGATCGTCAAGGGACTGAGACCCAGCATCTGGCCTTCCAGCTGCGGCAGACCAGAAAAGGCAGGAACCAGAGCTGGTCCTTCCACCAGACCAAGGGGACCAAGGAATGTACAGTGGGATGCCAAGGGATGGGTCAGAACCAGATGATGGCATGAGGGACGAAGTGGCCCTTGCTGAGTCTTGCAGCTCCTTTCTCCAAACCTGGTTTTAACCCGCCAGGAGGCCTCCCAGTGCTTTCCTTTCCACCTGATGTTGAGCATGTCCTTTCCCCAGAGAGGATGTAATAGCACAGCCTGAAATGTGCACGGCACCCATCGAACAGCTACCGTGTTGCCATCCGGGCTCCTCCCACTCCAGGCAGGCCTGGGTCTGCTCAGATCCAGGGAAGCAGCTGGAGCAGGTGGTCCAGGGTGTACAGAGCCCCAGAGGGTAGAGATGAAGCTCAGGGCCCTTCTTGACAGATGAGACTCTTGGACCCATGGTGACCTATCTGCTGAAGGCCATTCCTCTGCTTAGCTCCCACAGGACACAGACTCCCCATTTCCTGCAGGACTAGTCCATGTTCCTTAGCATTGGACAGTTGGCTTCCATGGTGTGGCCCTTGACATCCTCACTCCCTGCATTCCAACAGCATAAACCTATTGGTGGGCCTGCAGCAAAAAACCCCTTATCTTTGCCCCAAAGATAATCTGTCCTGGAACTATTGAAACACTGATGGCATTGCTATCTGTGTCGCTGTCTCCAGGAGGACACGCTGCAGCCTTGGGTGGGATCCTGACACAGAGCTGGTGCCGAGAGAAGAAGGCACGGATGTGACCTAGAGACCCCTGCCTCCTCTGCGGTCTTGTGGGGGGACCAGTGCGGTTGGGTTCACATCTGTCATTCCTGATGCATGCACGAGCTCTCACCTGTCAGTGTTTCTCCCACCTCTTGCTAAGCAGAAAGGACCAGGACGGGGCAATGTGGCACCTGGCAGAAGTAGCAGGACCTGAGCCCTGCTAGAGCTACTGTCAGCTAGAACACGAAAAGACAGGAGGTAGATGCTGCCAAAGAAATTGGGAGAAATCAGGAATCCTCTGCTCTCTAACCACCTTCTCACCCAAATGGTACTGGGCTTTCGGAACCTAAGGGTACTTTCAGGAGGACCTCAGAAAGCTTTCCAATTGGTCTGGACTAAAACATCAGAAGCACTGGAACTGGCTGAGCTAGAGCATGAGGATCTGGGCAAGGAGAAGAAGCGAGGGTGGCAGTGGGCGGGCAAGAGAGTGCACACCTCTGTGCAGGTCCCCCAAGCGAGCGCCCGCTGCCTTTCCTCTGGGCTCCAACACTCTGAGAGAGGGTCCAGTGAGGCCCCCGGGACCCTGCCCCAGCCCACAGCCCTCCAATGGCCCCCACTGCCTGTTCCAGCTGTAGACACCTTCACTCTCTCCGCAGAGGCAGCTGCTACATCATCTCCATTTAAAGAGACTGAATGAAATCAGGGAACTTGCCCAAGATCTGTGATTATGAGTGGCAGGGACAGGGGTCAAGTGTAGGTCAGCTGGACTTGAGTCCCCACATCACACCACAAGCCTGAGGGGCAGCGTCTGGAGGGTCTGAAATCCACAGATGGAAGATTCCTGGTGGAAAAATCCGGTCTCTGGGAAGTCCCTGGAAACAGTAGACACATATGCTGGCAGGTCAGATGCCGGGCTGACATCTGCAAGGCCCTTGCGAAAGTGCTTCTGTGGGCCGAGTAGAAGCATCTAGATGGCTCCTGTCCCTCACCCTGTAGCTCGGTCATGGAGGCAGTGTGGAGGGTTTCTGGACAGAAGATCCCGTTCTCATCCTAGCTCTGCCCCGCCTATTGGCTGTGTGACCTTGGCTGGGTTGCCTGAACTTTTTGGAGTCCAGCTGGCTTAGTAGGTTGGGGTGGGAAGTAGTCCTGGTGGCCTTTCTGGAGCTTCTCAGAGGCCACCCTGCCTGCCTCTCCTTTGTGCAGTCTCAAATCTTTTACCCCAGCCACTCATTTTTAAGGTAGGCTGGTAGAGTGCCCATGGTACTTCGTAACTAAAGGAGAAATGTTTTACTTATTTTTTATTTATTTGACAGAGAGAGAGAAATCACAAGTAGGCAGAGAGGCAGGCAGAGAGAGAGGGGGAAGCAGGCTTCCTGCTGAGCAGAGACCCTGGGATCATGACCTGAGCTGAAGGCAGAAGCTTTAACCCACTGAGCCACCCAGGCACCCCAGGAGAAATGTTTTTGTACCCATTTTTCAGGAAGGAAAACTGAGGGCTGCAGAATACAAACCACTCCACTGTGGTCTCAAGAGAAGTCACCGTGATAGGGCCGCAGGCCTAGTTTTCTTGACATATGACTTAGATGAAAAGAAAGTTCCCTTGGGCACCCGAGCCAGAAACCTAGCCTTGGGTGGGGCAAACTTCTCCACTGACCCAGTTGGGGAGCTGCTCCCAGGAGCCAGAGAGAGAGTGGCCCTGCCCACCACCTGTTTCCCTCACCCCAGGGCTTTCAGCATCTGGAGGGGGACCAGAGGGCCCTCCCTGACAGCGGGAGGGAGTGACTGAGTCTTGTTTCTCTGGAATGGAACAGGTTTGACAGGCTTAAAAGTCCCTCAGAGGGAGGGAAGGCTGGAGAAGACCCTCTGGGGAAGAGCAAACTATGCGGAAGGGAGAGAGGGGGGTGCCTAAGGTCTCTGATAAACAGCTTTGCCCAGAGATGATTCATTCATCGAGGCCTGTTTGCATTTCCCAATGCCGAAGCCTGACTTTTGGTAGCAGATCCTGTTCAGTTAGGGTCATTAATGGCTCAGAGTACATGCAGTGCGGTACTAAGTGGCCTCCCTTAGGTGTACCGCCGTGTCCTCCTTGAACTTCACAGCATTTCAATCACGAGGATACCCAGCGGATAACAGCACCACCGCCCGCCCCAACCTGCTCCCTGCTCATTCCTATCCTTTGCCTGTTTTAGATTTCTTCTTAGTGGTGACCGCTGCCTGCCTGAGGCTCCTTCCTTTATCTTTTTGCCGTGTAGCATGCTCCAGACGGGAAGCCCCACTAGGGCATGGGCATCATCGCCTTGTTTGTCATTATACTAGTCAATGCCCAGGAGGAGAGCGGGCACGTAGGTGGGTCTCTATGGGATTCTATTGAACGAGGGTGTGCTCGCTCGAATGGTTAAATGATGGCTCCACCGGTACACAAAAGGCTTTATTGAAGAGGTGTAAACACAGCCCTGTTTCACGGCCTCGTGTTGTGTTTCCCTTAACTTAGGTTTAAAAGTTGTTTCCTTCCAACTTGTGTCCTCATCCCCACATTTCCACCAATGGAATAATGGAAGCTCAAAGCCCAGGACCGAGAAGGACATTAGGATTGTAAACTATTGGGTGTTACAGATTTTGGAACTTTTTGCCTCTGTGGAGTGGCAGAGGAAGAACATTCCAGGCAGAGGGGCATGGCATGTCTGAGCCTCCTGGGTGGAGGGAGCTGGCTCCTTCCGGGATTTTTCTAGTAGAGGAATCTTTCATTTTCCAGATTGACCAAGGGGCTTTCAAGGAGACACGTTAACCTTGGTAAAGGTCCTAGGCCCAAAATAGAACACAGTAAGTCCTTCCTTGCCAGAATCTTTAGATTTCAGCTCCCCAACATTTGACTTTTCCCTTTACAAAGAAACCTGAATTGTCCTTAATAGGAGTATCCTCGAGCTAGCTGCTGAGGCCCTGCACTGGGCCTCAGAATATTCATCTGTTTCTCCTCAGTCATCTCCAAGCTGTCTGTCTGGCTTTCAAAGTGATACAGAAGGAGGGTGGCAGAGACAGGCAGTGGAGGCGGGGCCACAGCCCCCCCGCCACCCCCCGCAGGGCTCCAGGCACCACATCCAGATTTACAGGTGAGCTTCGACCCGCCCACTGAGCTCAGAGGACACCCACTTGCAAATGGCTTATCTACCCTGGGTTATTCCCAAATAAGTAAGAACTGTTCTTTCATAACCCTGAGCATAAAGCTTTCTTAATAACTAACTGTCTGTTGGGTCTGTGTACCTGGATGTCCCACGGCCTCTTTAAACCAATCGTCTATCATTCCTGCCTTTAAACCCACTCGTCTTGCTGTCCTCTCGAATTAGGTTTGGAACCAGCATACCTCGAGAACGTTGTGGTCATCTTCCCTGACACCTTCCTCTCTCACCTTCTGCATCCAGTGGTGATCGAGTCTTCCTGATACCATTTCCCAAATGCTTTTCCAACCCGATGGGTCTCCTCACCCCCGCCGCCTTCTTAACCTGTGCCCCCTCTGGTGTTTTATGTACTGGTGTTCTTCCAGCTATCAGCCTAGCTATGGTTTGTCTGTCAGTTACACTGCTCCCTAAATCATCTTCTTTTTAAAAAAAAGTAGGGGGCGCCTGGATGGCTCAGTGGGTTGAGCCTCTGCTTTCGGCTCAGGTCATGATCTCAGGGTTCTGGGATGAGCCCCGCATCAGGCTCTCTGCTCAGTGGGAAGCCTGCTTCCTCCTCTCTCTCTGCCTGCCTCTCTGCTTACTTGTGATTTCTCTGTCAAATAAATAAATGAAAAATCTTAAAAAAAAAAAAAAAGCTGAGAAAACCCTATTGACTCCTCATTGCTTAGTAGACCAGTGATTCTCAAAGGGTGCAGCACCGTCACCTGGGAACTTGCTAGAAATGTGAATTCTCAGACTCCACCCCAGATCTAAGGAATCAGAAACTCAGGATGGGGCCCAGCAATCAGTTTTAACAAGACTTCTTGGTGATTATTCTGATGCTAAGGTTGGGAATAGCCGAATAATCACATACAAATGTCATAGCCTTTCACATATGGCTTTACATCAGTTGGTCCCCGCTGCTCACCCCAGCTTCCTGTAATCATGACATTCTTGTTACCCCGAACTTTTTACTTTTCTCTATGTATGTTAGACCCTTTCATCCTTACACACTTTTGTAGGCTATTCTTCTGTCCGGGATACCCTTCCTTTCATTCTTCCCTGTCAGAGTTCACCTCCTCCATGAAGCCTTCCTTGACTGCCCCAAGCAGCATTCAGTTGCTTATTTTCTACAGGAGTAGCCCATTTGTTGATAATTTAGTTATAGCTGTTGTATCTGTGGATGTGGCTTCAATATGGGAAATGGATTTCTAGCAGATAATTAGTCATTTTACGATAGAACCAGCTCTCTGGGAAGAGGTGCTTAGAGAGAAGGTGTGGAGATTATGAAGGCCCCTGTAAGCTGCTATCCCCTACGGTCCCAGCCTTTCTCCTGTCTCTTGGGGGAGATGACCTGTCTCATGCCGAATGCGTATGCTTGAACAGGGTGCACAACATGTTGTAGGCATTCCACAAATTAAAAAGAAAAGGATTGAATGAATAAAAGATTTCTGGTTTGTAAGGGAGGATGAAAGTTTCTATCCAAATTTGAAATTCCCATCTTCTACCTCCTTGCAGAGGCCCCAGAGAAATAATACAACAATGATGGTTTGTACATTTCAGGGACAAGCCACAGGCCCCCTCCCCTGGCACTGTGGTTGCCCCGCTGCTGGGCTGGGGGAGGGAAGGCGCAGCCACTGCACGGAGTCTGGCAGCTCCCTCGTGTGGAACGATCATTGGGCATTTCTGCTGCACTGACCCTTCAATCTCCCCTGTGTGCCAAGAACCCACCACCCTCCTCGCTCCCCTCACCCCATCACAATCCAGCCAGCAGGTCCCCTGAAGCACTCGGCATCTTCTCCATCACTGCGTCACTCACCCAGCTAAGAGCATTGTGCCTCCAAACCACACAGACCTCTGGGGCTCCGATCTGGGCCCTTTCCTTTACCAGCTGCTCAGCCTTGGGCATGGGATGAATTTTTTTAAAACCAGTGTTCCCAACTGCAGGAAGAAGTGAAAAACAGGTGCACACAGGGCTTTACATGGAGGGATTAGCCAGGAAATGATCACCATTACTATTATTTACTCTTTGGTCCAGACTCATCTTCTACCCCTTAAGCCCAGCACCAGCTTCCAGTGCTTTCCTACCAAATCAGAAAGCCCACGAATCCAGCTCCTTCTGTTTTGGCTGGTGGAGTCTCCCCCATGTCTTTTCTGTCTGTAAATCCTCAACCCTGATCAGCCTGTTTTCTCATCCCAAGAATGTTCATTTTTCCATATGCTCGCCAGCTGGCTACCAGCTCCGTCTCCTAAAGGTTAAACTTGTGTTCCGGAGCATTCTTTTTGAGCATTACCTTTTCTTAAAAAAATGCAATACATTAGTGGTTAGGAAATCAAAGCAGACACACACACACACACACACACACACACACACACACGTGCAAACACACGCATGCCCACCCACCTCCGAACATCTCCACATGAAAAACCATCTAATTCTGAAGAGTGTTTCACAATTTTCCAATGAACCTTTATGTTTTCTTGCCACCGAGACTTCCGTAATTGACAGGCAATGCCATTAACAGAGCTCTATAAACTCAGCCAGACGCGTCAGTGGTAGGCAGCTTCTAGAAACGGCTTCTAATATTTCTGGGCCGTGGCGTTCCACCTTCTTGCTCCTCGGCACGCCCGGCCCCTGCTACAGAGAAATCTGTGCTTGTTTCCTTGGTCTTCCATATGCTGTAACCAGAGACAGGCCAACCGTGAAGGAAACAAACTCACTGCCTATCAGGGCCCTTCCGACCTGCTCTGGGGTTCCGCTCTGCCCAGCTGGGCCAACCTCCATCTGGAACCAAACAATGACCCAGGGGCTCCAGTCAACACAGAGGGGCTTGCATTGCAGCCTGTGGTGAACACATGGGCCTTTTGAGGCATCCACTCACCCAGTGTAACTTGAGAAGGCCTGTGTAAAGAGTGTGGGTCTCCTTAGATGCAGGGTTAGGCTGAAGAAGGATCCAGGTGAGAGAATCAGCCTTCCGTGGCTGTGGCTCTTCCTGGGTCTTCGGAAGCAAGCAACTCAAGGACCTTGGGCCAGGGGTGAGGAGGGTGGTGGAGGTAGGGGTGGGGTTGGAGTGGGAGGAGGGGCTGCTGCAGGCTGTTGGCTCTCCTCCCTGCTTCAGAGTGCCTTCAGGGGGCTGAGCAGAGCTGGAGCTCTGGGAGGAAAAGCCACGCCTAACCGAGCACCTGACATTGGCTTTGCACACCCAAAGCCGTCTGAGCTTGACGTCTGGGGGATGCGTCTTCCTGGTGAAGCCAAACGAATGTCTAGACATAAACTGACTACACAAATTTCATTTCTGGACACATGTTTAAAGGTGCTAAAATGAAAGCAGATGGTTTCTCCAAGCCTCAGTGGAGGGTTTTTAAGTGGACTAAGCAAAAAGCACACACAGACACACACACGGGAAAAGGAACAGCAACGAAAGCCTCAAAAATGCCAACCCAAAGAACCCAAAGAACCCAGTGAACCAAAGATCCACTGGGAGAAAGCCTTGTGGGACATAACCGAGATGGAGAGGTACCAAGAACAAGGCTGTGTCACTCATTTGTAAGAAGGAACAAAATACACACGCACACATGTCAGAAAATCAGTTTGCTAGTAGTTCTGCCAAGGAGGCTTAGACATACCTTTCCTGGTGTGTCAACTGAGGAATCAAGGCCTGATGATGAGATAGGGCCGGGGGACGGGGCAAACACTCCCCTGGGGACTGCATCCCATGGGGTTGGTGATGGATACACTTCAGTCAGGAATAAGCCACCTGGAAGTTTGGGAGTTTCTATCAGAATTCCAGAATGAAGACCGGTGCAAATCCTTCGATAGCTACTCATCACCACCATCATCAGTAACACTCAAAAGAACTTACGAGCCAAGAACTGGGTGATTTCATTACATTGCCAAACAATCTGATGGCGTGGCACTGCCCTCATTTTACAGACTAGGAAAGAAAAGCTCATAGAGGTTAAGCCACGTACTTAAGTCCACATAGCTTGTAGATGGAGGCAGCTGGGAGACTTAAGGGAGGGCAGAGAGAATCCTCGACGATGGCCCACAGGGCTTCTCACGGCAGCCGTCATTAAGGAAGTGAGGACCACCTAGTCTGGCCACCGGCCCTCTGCACAACAGAAACTCATGGTGCTGAAAAGCCCCCACCAGGACAGGTGAGTCATTTGAGGATACGAGACTGCTGTTGGCAAGAAGAGGGGCTGCAGCCTGTTTCTTCCTGTCCGGTGAAGGTCTTCACACTGCAGCACACCTGCCTGTGCCCTGAAGCTCCAGCAGGAAACCAGGCAGAACAGAAAGATGAAGGAGAATGTGGCGTTCTCCTGGAGCCAGATGCCAGACTCCAGCCTGCCAAGTCTCCTCTAGGGCGGAGAAGTTTAATCATGGAGCTAAAGCAATGGCAAGTGCGCACTCTAGACAGAAAGGGGCTTCCTGTGAATCTTGAGCAAGGCTCTGCCCTGGGCCCATAAGCCCGACATGTTGACTTTGGCAACACTTGAATGCCCTTTTCTGCTAAGAAAGTTACTCACATGGAACTGGGTAATGCGTCGCTGTTCTACCACCCAGCACGGGGTGGGGAAGGGAGGGCAGAGCTGTCCCAAAGGCTGGAGTTCCTTTCTGGAAGGTCTTCATCTCAACCCCAGGCTCACTTTGTTGCCTTGTTGTTTAGGGACGGTGCCTTCCCAGGCCAGACCCTCTAGACAAGCCCTACACCTATTTGGAATAGCAAGTCCAGAAGAGGAACATTAATTCTAGTCCGAGAAGAGGGCTTGGGCTTGACCATCAGGCAGCCGTTCCTCTATCAGCGGGTACACTGTGTTCTCGTTCTTGAAGCAGGAGCCACAAAAGATTTCTGTGCAGACGACTACACTTTCCATGTCCCTAGGACTGTAACGTTCATTCTGCAATGCGAAGTGTCGCACAGAATGGGGGATGAGGGGACCTAGTGAAGAAGAAACAAGACTGTGTCCTTTTTCAAGCACGGATTTAACTCTTCGCTTTGCCTCCTGCTTGCTCTATGAGCATGGGCGAGTGAAATCTTCAGCCACGTCTCCTCACCTGTAAACTGGAGTGATAATGCCTACCTCAGTGGGCTTATGACAAGGATGGGGGGCCGTGTTTGCAGTGCCCTACAGAAGGTGGGTGCAAGGCATTCCTCCTGTCGTATCTTCAGAGTTGAGGCGTCTGGAATCGAGTGCTGTATTATGGTGCTCCTAACCCGATCCATGGCGATCGGCGGAGGCTGCTTCAAGAGGTTCATGCCACATAAAGAACACATATTTTCTTAGGCATGTGTTAGATCTCGGGGGCACGGGCTGCTCTAGACAGAGAATACTCAGACCTTGAAGGCAGGGCAATTCTGGGAAGACCCAGGACAGGGATCCTGAGCAGAACACTGGGTACTTCTGCCTCTAACAAGATGGGAGATGAGAGTCTTTGGGCTCTAGCACCAGGGGGAAGGTCTGCTTTCCGGTGCAGAAAGGCTTGGAGAAGCCACTGTGTCCTCCTCAGGCCTACCTTTGTGGGTGGGTGTGGCCATCACCACAGGGATCCCTCTGGGACTCAGGAGCGCCTTCCTTCCATTTGAACTTTTACCTCTCAGCATGATGAATCCACCAAAAATGATACAGAGGACTATGACAGCTAAGAAAGAAGAGGAAGGAAAGGGAGAAGGATCGATCCCCCATGCCTGCCCTATGCTAGGAAGTCCACAGTGACAATTTAGCTGAGACCTTATGACAGCCCTGTGAGTTAGCAGAATCCCCACGTGACTTTCCAGCCCTAGAAACCCCACGCTCCGAGAGCCTTCAAAGCCTCACCCCCAGTCACAAGGAAGGGAGGACCCGGGATTTGAACCAGATCTGACTCCAAAGTTCGAGCATTTTCCAATTCCTCATGCAGCTCTGGAAGGGGTCCCCAGAGAAGGGAGGAGGCCATGTGCCCAGAGGATCTCAAATGAGGAAGTTCTCTTCTGTCTGTAGATGATTCATGATCCGTTTCAGCTGGCTTCTGGGTAACCATACAATTATTCTGTTACAAATAGTTAAAACATTTTTTCCTATATGCCTAAAAGGATCAAAACCACTTATAGAAAGCAAAACAAAAACCATGGCCCCCCAGCCCAATCCAACCCTTAACTCCAAACCCCCAAACAACAAATGTGCTGAAAAGAGACTTCCAAAACTAAAATTGCCAGGTTTGTTGTTACTGTTCCGGGACCGTAACCTTGGAGCAAGGCAGAGTTCTAACTGGCAAAAGCGACAGCCGAGAAAGGAGAGCAAGTCCCCGACAGTGAACTCGCTGGCCGGAAGGAAGCGTGGAGCTCAAAGCCACTGTGTGTCATTCCAGGGGACGTGCCAACAGGGCATTTAGTGAACTGATCAAGCATGAAGTAGACCAGAAAGGGGGTGGGCATCACTGTGTCTACACACAACTCTGACAGCATCTGATTTTAACAAGTTTACTAAAACGACAGTCATGGCCTTGACAATTACTGAATGCAGAATACTGGTGTACATAGATTTTACAGAGCGGCTCCCGAGAGCCGGGTCACAAAATAAGGTTTAACAGATGGGAGAGGCCTGAGGGAAGGCAAGCACATGGATTTTATTGAGAAAAAAGCTTATATACTGTAGGGTTGCTGAAGTTTAATAAATAAAGGTCAACTTATAATATATAAAAACAATATAAACATTTATATGCTACATGCATATCATATAATTTAAAGTAATAATTTATATATGGGGAGAGATGCCAATTTATGTTCTTCCAATTTTTCTCGACAAGGCACACACACAGGAGGTGTCTATCCGTATCCATCGCCAGCCCACAAGTTTATTGTTTTCTGACGTCAGTGCTCGGACATAGGTTTGGGACGTTTTGCACTGAGAGTTCCAGTGTTTATCGTCAATGCCCCTGCAACCGTTTTTGACGGGCCTGGCTTCTTTACATCGTGTCTCATAAAAATATTGTTTGACGGGAGAGTTGCCGGTTTTGATCTCCCCCAGCACTGTCACCTGGTGTCCCCGAATGTCGATGGCCGATGACTTGTCGGTTACCCACAGACTCTCGCTGTCGCATACGGAGTACTCCCCTCGGTGACTCTTGTGCTCTGCGTACCTCTTCCTCCGTGACGTTCTGTTCATGGCTGCGGGGTTGCCCACGTAATCCTCCATGAGATACAAGGGAGGGGGCTGCAGGGGGGTGCTGTCACTCAGCAGGACCCGGGGTGAGCTGTAGCGCCTCTGCTGCCGAAGCAGTTCCGTGTCTGTTGCAATCACGGGCTGGAATTCCGACTTGGTTGGCTCTCCCTGCTCCGGCTTGCGGGGGGCCTCTGCTTTGGGCAGGGTGCTCTGGTAGTTCTCCTTAACGTCCACCATCTGCTTGGAGAGCTTGTTCTTTAGAATATCTGCCTGGATCAGCTTAATTATCAGGGAATTTAGCGAGTCTTCAGGCAAACTCCTTTGATCCATGTTGTTACCTTGGATGCCACGGAGATACGCGAGAAATATCACATAAAACAAGATGGACATCACCTTGTTCACCTGTAAGATCTGAAAAGAAAACACAGGGGTTAATGGGAGCCCGTGGCAGCTCAGTCCATGTCATTGAGGGTAGAGTAACCCTGTGAGAGCGCCCAGGCTCCTCTCTGATGTTGGGAGACCAGGGTTGCCGATTTCTTTCCTTAGGAAATACTGCCTTTGAATATCTAATGGCACCTTTTCCCCCTAAAATTCCACCTGCCTCTTCCCCAGTAATCTTTCCTCTAGCGTGGTGGCCGTGTGCTAGGGAAAGAGGGGTGCGTGTGCACACATGTCATCGTGTGTCTCGTGCTCCTGAGCCGACAGAAGGCAAGATCATTTTTTTTTAAACCAAATAAACCAAAAACATGAATGGTGAGGTCTTCGGTATGGAAGAGTTAGGGTCGTCCCCAGGACCTGGGTCCCCAAGAGTCTCCAGACCAGAGAGAGGAGCAGAGTCATGCTTAGAACTTCCACCTCTGCCCTCTTTCCTAGACAGAAGCCCCCTACGGCATCTGCGTTTGAGGTCTGCGCTTATCTGCAGACTTCTGTTGTGTACAGATGTCGTCCGGCTACTTCTTTAAATATCACCTGAGCCCGAGAAGACCACAGTCCACTCCAACTTGGCAAATTGTGAAGTTGTACCTGAAAATCATAAAGGCATATTTGCATTCTTTTAGCAACAGGAACAGACTTGCAAATGGTCTTAAGAAACATAGCTCTACCGCCCTCCCCCTGATGCAGCTTCTGGGTCTCTGGAAGGAATGCCCTGAGGATGGGGACGGGTCACCTGCCTATGCACTGCAACATCTGCATGGGCTCATCTCTGGCCAGGCCACGTCTGGGGGAGCTGGTCCCCTGCCCTTGGTCATGAACATGGGGGCTGCCCTGCACACTGGGAGAGGGCCCGGCTGAGCTCGCCGAAGGACATGCCTCACCAGGGTGCCCAATGGCTTCCCAGAGACCCCTCCCCAGCAGAGCACTACCTGCAGGACTTGGAGGCATAGCAACAACCAGCTCAAGTTAATGGGCTGACTTGCCTGGAACAGCAAGATTCCTTGTGGATTCATTTTTCCCCCCTTGTACACAATGTTTCCTTTGGGGGTTACATTTTCATTTTGCTATCTCCTTGTTTAAATGGAACTTGAACTTGTCTGCACTCTCCTTCTGTTGCCAGAGCAGAACCTCGGCATGGGGTTTCCATTGGGTCCTTATGGGATTATAGGGCTGATCTCCAGATACCTTTCAGGCTGGTTTCTCCCTCACTAGAGCAAAGCCCAGCTTTTCCGAAGTTGGCGCTGGAAGGAGACTCTTCAGGCGGGGAGGGCTGGCAGCAGGAGCGATCTCCACCTGCTCTCTGATCCACACCACCCCCATGAGGTAGCCAAACCTTAGTTACCATTGCTATCACTTCACTGGCCCCCAGGGCCTCACGGTTTCCTCTTTAAGGCCCTAAGCATGGAAAATAAAAGCGCTTCCCTTGGTTCACCCTTGGTATTTGCAGAGAGACTTTAGTAAATCCAGGGGGAACGTAGAAGGGAAATAAACAAGAGAGACACAGGAATCAGAGAAGCAACCCTGCTTACCAGGTACCCATGTCTGAGCTTGCCCATGCTAACTTGCTCCGGGGACTTCAAGATGCGGCCTCTTTCCCCATCTTGTCTGAAGTACTGCTCTCTTGTCCCCAAAGGCCAGCAATGCTGCGAGCACTTTGCTCCAGCTTCCTCCTCCTGGCTCTTGGCCCACCTCTTTGATAAGGGGATCATCTTCCTTCCATGGGAACCACTCTTACGGACAACAGACTCCTTCAAGGTCAAAGCCGAGAGAAGGATTCTAGATTCACTGCCCACCCCTAGAGACTGCTCTAAGAATCCCATTATCCTAAGAAAGTGGTTCCCACAGGATAACTACTCTCCCTCCCACTCTGCATATAATTGACATTTCCTTCAATGTTGCAGGCCCAACAAAACGAACCTTGAACACAAAATGTATGGCATGCATGCAACTAGAACTGCATGCCCTTTCTCCCCTCTCCAAACGGAATACAGCTGCAATAAAGGAATTTGGGACTAGGAGTCTATCAGAAAACAATTTATTAAATCCTCCCAAAGCCCAGCCACTGTAAGCTAAGAATACACAGGGTACTTGCTCATAGGGAAAGAGATCAAAGATGGTCAGTGAGGGGAGGTCCCAGAGTTAGTACTGACTAACCAGGGAATGACAAGGGGGCATGGACAGGAAGAGAGACGGATGGGGCCGGTGGACTGGGGATGCAAAGGGGAGACTTTATGGCTGGGGCCTAAACATGGAACCAAAGGGTTTCAGGGGTAGAAGAGACGTATAAAGAAAGCATTGAATCCAGCCCTTTATTGCATAGACAATGAAAACCTAACTGCTGTTGAAGGAGGAAGAGAAACGGGTAGAGGGGTCCTCTGCCCTCCTGGTCTAGTGGCCCTTTCTGTCAGGTTACGGCTGGGTGTGCACACCCAGGGCCCCAGCCCATTTGCTCTTCCAAAGCTGCCTAAACAAGCTTTAGGAGCTGTGTGCATGTGCTGTTCCCATCTGCCGGCACTCTTTCCTCAGCTCTCCTGCTGAAATTACACTAATTCTTCAGTGCCCGGTTGGAAAGTGAACTTTTCTACGAAGCCCCCTAAAAAGCAACAAGCCCCCCAAAGCGGCAACCACCATTTCCTTTGCATTCCTGCAGCATATTTCCAATTGGCTGTGGTGGCAGGTATGACCAGCCTCAGGGCTCTCCCTGCTTTACTCATTAGAGTCTCTTTCTTCCAAGGCCAGGAGACCCTTCCTGCCTGTGCCTCCCCTCTGCGTCCATGCCATGTTGAGTACACGGTGGAGGTGGAGGTCTGGGTGTAAAGAGGTGGGGACAGAAGGGAGGGGCGCTGAAGGAAGAAGAGTGACCTAATTTGGAGGGCCTTGTGAGGAGATAATTTAAAGGCAGGGTGGTGGCGGGAGGGGTGACTGCCTTTGAGCCAACTCTCCAAGCCCCCCGGGTGCATGTTCCATTGTCCCACCAGACCTCACTTACAAAACACAGAGTTGAAGATAAAATTCTTAAGAATTTCCAGATGACAACCACAGGGCATTAAACCCTGAGTGTGGGGTCCCCTTCTGGAGTGCAGGGCCTTGGACGATGGGCACTGGTGGCACACCCACGAAGCCTGCCCTGGCTGCAGGAGTTAGAATGTTCCATTTTGGTGAAATTGTATGAAGGTAAGAGTAGAAATCCATTTTGGGTTGGGAGGGATGGGCAAAGCCCAATGAGCGTTTCATGGGAGGGGACACATTCAGAGTTGTGGGCAGAAGTCATAACTTCAGCAGCAGTCTAGGGGGTGGGGAGAGCTCACTGGGGATGTGTAAAGTGAAAAGGCTCTCATGATGACTTGCTCTCCTCCTCTGGGCAGTGGCAACCAGGAAATGTGGGAACCAAGGGCGCCAGGGTGCATCAGTCGGTTAAGTGTCTGTCTTCAGCTCAGGTCATGATCCCAGGGTTCTGGGATCGAGCCTGGCATTGGGCTCCCTGTTCAGCGAAGAGCCTGTTTCTCCCTCTGCCCCTCACCCCACTTATGCTTTCTCTCTCTCTCAAATAAATAAATAAATAAATAAATAAATAATCTTTTTTAAAAATGGAAATGTGAGAACTAAATGGGGCAGTAGGAGAAGTCAGGATTGCCAGGCAGGAACATTGTATCATGGAAATGGCCCCAAATTGCCAGAGTATGCTGATCCTAAAAAGCAGAATGACTTGTAGTTGATTTTATCACTGTTTTGAGCTTCTGCCTGGACAACACTCAATGCTGTCCCTGCACAGACGGCTCCAACTACCCCACCTCACTGTGCCCTGCCTCTGGGAGCCCAAGGCATTGTGTGGATTAGAAACCAGGTCTCCTGACTCTTTTAGACAACTCAGCTCCTCTCGGGTCCAAAGCACAGAAACTCAACACAAAGATATCAGGCTACAACCGTGGGTGGGGGTGAGACACACACGAAAAATCAATAATGTAAGAAAATTTCCAAATGCCTCCTAGCATTGGTTCTACTTATTTCTGGAGCTCCTCTGTCTTACCATCAAATCCCAAACCTTACCATGATACTTGAGAATAAGTTGGGGGAATAAATCAAGTGCAGACTGGTAGGGGTTTCTAACCCACTTGGAAGGCTGCACTAAAACCCAGCAGGGGTGCCTATGGCTGTCCCCTTGATGATCTGCTTGTAGCTTTTTCACAGTGAGCAAGTCCAGAATGTTGCTACTAGACCTCTCCAAAACACACATGTTTGAAGCTGGAAAGGACCCCATGTAAATCCCTCATTTTTATAAGTAAGAAAACTGAGGCCCAGGGTGGCGATGGAGGGAGTCGTCTGAGATTAGTCTCCTCAGTAATGGCAGAGAATGATAGAGGACACCTGGTTCTAAAGCTCAGTAAATAAACGTGGCTTGTGCAAAAGCAACATTATAATGGGAGTAACAATGAAATCTATGTGAGAGCTCCCAGCACAGCGTCTGGCATGGAGCTGTACCCTGGGAATGTTCGTTGAATGTGAATTTGGGTTCTCTGTGGCTGCAGAGTCGCTGCACACCTGTCCTCCACACTCACAGACGAGGTACCAAGCAGTGGGAGTCAGGAATTCCTTTTCTGCATACAGCCCACAGCAATCTGTACCGACACAGAGCATTCTCCCAAATGCCACTGCTAGCAAGTGCTTGGAGCTCAGACCAGCCACAGGAGTTGTGGGAGAAGAAAAGATTATTGCCTATTGGAAGCTCAGAGAAGAGGAAAATCACAAAAGCAAACATGCATGGGAAATTGTGAAGTGGTGTTTCTGAATAAGGCCGGGGGCAAGAACCTATATGTGATCTCTGGGTCCTTCTGGTCACCAGAGCCTGCAGCTTCCTCCCCATCTTCTGGGATGGGCTTTCCCCAGAAGGCTAGTTCCCTCGAGTGGGGAGTGAAGAAAGGAATGCAGTTCTGGCTTGACCGCCATGACCCAGGCAAGGCACGTCGATGAATTTTTCCATTTAGGAGGACCTCTATGCTCCTTCTCTTTTGGTTTCTGTTAATAAGGACCCCATCCAAGCATCCTGTTGTGTTATCATTGACCTTACATCTTCTCTTGGCTGAGGGGCCAAGCCTTCTTCATCCACACATGCTCTCTGCTTAGCATGGAGCCGGTCCATTGCAGAGTCTCAAGGTCTACTTGGTGAATGAGTGCCTACCACAATCCAGACCTGCCTAAGACACTGCTCACTGGCCTGAGATCCCATATGGGCTTCTGCCAAGCCTGGTCTGGAAGCCACTCAACCCTGCTTTCTTTTTCCCAAAGAAAATACAAGGCCTGGCTCTGAAGTAGGCCATGGTCCCCAGGCTCTTCTTGGCTATAATTGGAAAAAGACCTGTTAAAGACCTCAGTAAAACCCCCTTCCTACACTCTCCCCAGTGCCCATTTCCCCTGCTCGGAGTTTTCCAAGATCCTGACCAACTAGCAGATGCTATTTTCCTCACTTAGAAATGCTTTCCCACATATGGTGTTTTCTCAGTCCCTGGAGCAACATTCCTACAAGGTTTCACCATCCCTCAAAATACTCAAAAGAGAGCAATTTCTGATTTCTCCTTTCTGGCTCAGTTTACAACACACACACACACACACACACACACACACACACACACACACACACACGGAGGGTTTTTGGGCAAAGTGGCTGAAATGGAAAAGAAAGCTGGGTGGGGAGTGAGGTGGGACAGGACCTGGACCACAGTCACCCTTGTCTGTCCTGTCACACATGAACACCTGGGGCGCTCTCCTTTGAGTTCTAATTTACCTCTCCATGACCAGCTTCCTGGCACATGTGTTTCTTCCTGATCGTGGACCTGGAGCCCTTGCTTGCTGTCCACGTGTGGAGTGAAGGTTTAGCCTGGTTGGAGTGGGAACATCAGCCAGGGACTGACATACATTAAATCTCTAATCTCGGTAGGTGCTAACATTTCCCATTTCAGATGGGGAGACTGAGGCAGAAGATGTTTACTAACCAGCTAACAAGCAGCAGAATCAGCATTTGATCACAGTTTGGCTCGGGAATTGATGCCCTTACGGACTATGCTATGAGGTCTGTCTGTCCCTGCTCTGGAACATTCCAAACAGTTTATTTCCAGAAGAAGTTCAAGTTCTGAGGCTGGAACCAGGGAGTTCGAGCACCTCCCCCAGGAATCCCCAGCTCTGGGCAGAGCTTCTAGGGTTTGAGGCCACCACTCCTGTTTCTTCCTGCCCGTATTCCCTGCGAGAGTGTTTGCCATGGAAGTAAACAAAATCCTGTCCCCCTTTGGCCCTGTCCCTCTGCCGGTCACCCATCCTTGCAGAGGCCATGTGTTGTGGTGGACGGAGTACCAGATGCCCCATCTCAAGGCCTGGTGTTGGCGCTAGCGCTGGAAATCAGGGGACTTACAAATAAGGCACAGGGGCTGAGCTCTAGCTGTCCTCAGGGAGGAGGCATGAGATCAAAGGGAAGCACTTTTTAATGTGCCAAGTTTTAAATATGCAAATTCAAGAGATCTCATTATTTCTGGTGCAACCATATCCTCTGGAGGCAAATGCATTTCTCTGGCTGGGTTAACAAGGACACTGTCCAGCTGTATCCAGAGGGCCTAATTCTTTGGAGAATTCCTGCAGCTATGACATGGTCACTGACTAATGTCAAGGGCTCAAAAGACTACATCCTGCCAGATAACCCTAATATCTTATTCAGGGACGGGAATGGGGGAGAGGTGGGAAGGCGATAGATTTAAAGTAGAATGACAAAAAGGAAAGGAATGTGGTGGAAATAATAAACTCAGGCCATACAGAAGACTGGCTAAGCATGTTCCCCTTATCTTAATTGCAAAATTAATTCAAATTGGCTTTGTTCTGAACCCAGGTCCTGAGGCCTGAAAATTAGTCAGTGGGGCCATATGAAGATGTTCTGACCCATGACAAGGCTGGTCGCCGGGAGGGAGAGATCCTGGTGGAGCCTCCGCTGGGGATTGGTCTGGTTTTGGTTAATCTCTTTATTAATGATCCAGAAGCAGGAGTGAGGAAAAAGTGGCAGATTAATTAAAATGCACAGATGACGCTCAAAGGGAAGGTGCTACAAACACCGGCGAGGACAGACCAATTATTCCCGGGCACCCGTGGGGGTTGGCAGCTTGGAAATAGCACGATGAGATTCAAACTGGAAACATGTAGGTTAACTCACTGGGGGCAAGATGAATCCAAAACCAACAAGGGAGGGAAATGCTTGTAAAGGGATGAAGGGAAAGAGCGACTTGGAATGGCTACAAGGAGTAAATGAGAAATGAACTCACATGACAAGGGCAGTGTGGGTTTCCACAGCCACGTCTTCTTCCCCTATAGCCCTACGGTCTTTCCTAAATCCCACCTCATTCACTCTGAGCACGCCTTTGGAGTGGAGGCAACTCTTAGGTTCCCTGTCTTGTAAAGCAGAAAAGTACGTAAGTTGAGCTTCACAGAGGGCAAGAAACAGAGCCAGGACTGGAGAGCAAGTGGATGGCTATCACCGGAAGATGCTGACCAGCATGCTCTGTGTCCCCCAGACTGGAAGGGAGCAGTGATTAGAGGAAGAGCCTCCTCTCTGTGCCTCACTTGGTGACACCTCATTGGAGAGCCCTGATCCCTGGGCAGAGACCGCACCTACACAGTCCAAACCAGCGAGAGCAGAGGCAGGGAGATGGGCTGCTCTCCTGCTCCTCTTGTTAAAATCCTTAACAAAAAATTGGGACAGGGACAACATTTGCCAGAGATCTGGGATAGGACAAGGTCCTCAACTATCAGGGGCTGCTGGCTTCCCAGGGGAGACGAGGCACACAGTCAACAGGGAAGGCCTATTCTAGAACGAAATGAAACAAATCAGAGCACCTCAAAACGTTTCCTCACCTCTTGGGAGCCCGAAAATGAGGAAGGCAGATTCCAGAATGGACAAGGAGCCCATATTCAAAAACCAAGCTTGATGCCCTGAGATGGAAGTTGAAAGCTGTGAGTTTGCTTTGTGCAGCTGTTGGAAGAGGAATTTTACATTGTTCAAAGCTTAGCCTCCCCTCTGGCCCCAAGGCAGTGAAAGACGGAAGGTATATCATACGTCAAAACAGTGTGCCTCAGCAGCTCCAAGAGCAAGGTAGCACAGTTGCTCCTCGGGCCACGGAAGCCTCCGGCGTGGCCCTGTCTTGGCAAAGAGATCTAAAAGGAGCTTTGTATGCCAACACAAGCCTCAGGAAATCCAGATTTACTTTATCCTTTGCATACTACATACTCTCCTTTCATGGCCAGAGGCTGGACAAGGAAGGTTCTGCAGAAAAAATCTGAGTCAATCACCTATCGGCCATAATGTATTGTTACATTTAGTTTTCTTTGTTCTGGGCTCTAACACTCATCCGTCACTGCGCATAAAAGTGCATGCATGGGCTTGTGTGTGTGTACGTGCACACGTGCACACATGGGGGCACCAACACGTGTGCACACATGTGCGCGCGCACACACACACGCACTGTAGCCCCCAAGATGAGGAGACGTTACAGCCAGGCTATTTTTAAATTATTGCATCATGGAATATTCTAAGACATTCTGATTTTGGTTTTGTTTTCTGCATTGGGGGAGACCCTGTTTTCTGAGTGTGAAAACACACAAGAGAAGGTTTCTTCCATTGTATAGACAGCTGAGGGGGTACAGCTGACATGAAAATCCCAGCATCAGAGAATAGCTGTCCAAGTCAACCTTCTGCTTTACATTTGTGCCTTGTGTTGGGGTTGGGTTCATGAGTTGGCCATCGGCACTACTTGCAGAGTTCTTTATAGCTGTAAGTTAATATTATTACAAGGTAGGGGCTGCTGAGTAATTGCTCTTTAATAAATATAATAAATAATGATGACGATGATGATGATAAGTTATTTATTTTGTCCACCCAGCCAAGAATGGGTCTCAAAATGGCAGGAAAAGAAGTTGGCTTCATCTTGAGAGCTGGAAGCTCAGGGAAATCCTGAAGCGCGACTTCCATCCACACTCTGGATGCCTCTTCCAAACCAAGACCGCTGCCTTGGCAACACCCAAACCCCTGTGCATCAACCAGAGCAGCGGCAGCGAGAACGGGATCAACCCAAACCATAATGGTTTGGCCCCACGAGGACTTGGCTGCGGTGTGGTCAGATGGCAGCCTTTCTCCTCCAGGCTTGACGATCGGGCCCGTGTCAAATACAGCCTCTGTTTCCCCCTCAGGCTTCCCGCTGGCCCCGCAGCAAACCTCCTTTCATGAGGATGAGGGATTGGCAAATGGTCCCGGCTTTCTTCGGTCTGGATCACCTGTCCAGGAAACTGTGAGGTCTGAAGAGTCTGAGAGCCACGCTTCCTTCTACTCTTCTGGGCGTCTCTCCCCTCTGCTCACCCTGGCCACCATCATTCACCTGAACACCCTGACAGACCAAGAAACTGAGGCAGGAGAGACGTCTGTGTGATTTCCTGAGCCTCTTCTTGCCCGCTTGTAAAGTGATGCTGGGATGTGCATGCAGGAAGAAAATCAATCTTCCACCCAAACCGGAGTGTGCAGTAGGCACTTCATAAACATTACTACTCCACTCCCAAACAGTCTACGGCTCTCTTTCTGGGCAGCTGGGCGAGACAGAAAACCAACCCAGAGCTTGTCCTCTGAAAGCAATTTTGGCACCAACACTCTGAGCCCAAAGCTGTCTTTAATCACAGACACAGTCATAATAATAGCTTGTAATAACGGCTAGCTAGCATTTACTGAGCCGCGCCATATGCTAGGGACTTTGTGGGACACTTTACACGGATTATCTCAATTAATCCTCACCGATGCGATTATTACCACCACTTTTCAGTAGAGGAAACTGAGGCTCAGAGGGATTGAGGCATGTTGTCTGAGATCACACATCAGCTGAGGGGTAGAGCCAGTGTCTCAACCCCTGTCTGGATGACCCTGTGGGCCTTACTTACAGCCAACACTGCCTAACACCTCCAAGTTCATTCCGAAGAATCTAAGTTACCTGCCACTTGCTTGCAGTGAACTAGGCAGTGAGGGCCATGCTGGTATATTAATGCTTCTTCCCTTTTTAGAGAAAGGGACATGCAGGACAGAGGCTCTGAAGTGTAAAGAGTATGTTTCACAGGCTAAGCCTGGTGTCGCCAATCTGCAGTGGCTGAAAAGATAAACCAACACCACTTAGGGGTGTCAGGATCATTGATGTATCCCCTGGCTTCCCAATAGGTAAAATGCTTCTTTCCTCCCTCCTTATTTGATGGTGAAGAAGACCAAGAACCCAGGGGTTCTTTTTTAAAATTGCTGGATATTTTGAAGGTGAGGCAAATTTCTGATTCTTTGGTTTTCTCTGTAGTGTGTCTGCAGTTGGCAAGGAGAAATGAATAATGTGGACTCCTGGCACGTTTCCTGCTCTGGTTTATGAATAAGACCCAATTCTGCCACCAACGAGCTTTGTGACAAAGGGAGAATCATTGCTCGTCTTAGGGTCTCAATTCCCGATATTTCCCCAGGGGGTGCCGCTGGTCTTCGGGCAGGGTAGTTCTTCACCGCTCAGCCTTGTCCCCCACACACGAAGCTCTGGCCGCCATCTACGGCATGCCAGTCATGTTTCCCCAGTCACGGTGACTATGGGAAATACGCACTCGCACTTTCCAAATGCCACCTCACCTGGGGACGCTTTATCCCTCCCGACTAGTAATCACATTACATAACATCAATGGACTAAAGCAGGGGTTCTTAACCATTTCTGGATCACTGACCCCATCCAGCATGTGACAGAAGCTAAAGCGTCTTTCCTCTTAGCAGCATACATGTGTGCACAAAAGAAAACTTTTCAAAAATTTTCAAGGCAGTGTAGACTCCCTGAAACCTCACCCAGAGGCCCACAGATCCTAGGTGAAGAATTCTTGAACTAAAGAATATTTAATTCAGGCTTATTTATTCATTTGAGAGAGTGAGTGGGGGCAGGGACAGAGGGAGAGGACTTCAAGCAGACTCCCACTGAGCATGGAGCCCAACTTGATCTCAAGACCAAGCCTGATCTCAAGACCTGAGCCCAAACCAAGCGTCAGATGCTTTAACAGAAGGAGCCACCAAGGCGCCCCTCAAACTGAAGCGTTTTAAAGGCTCCTTCTAGCAGGAATACTCTATTTTTCTATTACTCTCTGCCAACCTTGAGCCATTCCTTCATCAGACTGAGTGATCCTCATTACGAGTCTCATTTTTTGGTCCTCCCCATTTTGTCTGCGTCACTCTGAAGCTATGGAGCCAGGCACCCACATCATAATCCACTTGGATTCTCCTAGCCTGGGAAGGTTATGGCAGGAAGGTGACCTGCCCCAAATGAAGCAACAAGTTAGTGGAAGAGCCAAAAATAGAAGCCAGCTCTCCAGAGGACCAGCCCCATGCTGTTTGTTTGGAACCAACACAGGACACTATATTTAAGAACACCAGGAGGGAAACCTGTCTACAAGGCTCACTGCCTATAGGGCTTCCCTAGGAGGCAGAAGGGTCCCAGGTGAGTCAGGCCAACATGGCACCTTCAACATTACAGGGTGAGAGGGCTGGAGTGCTTATAGCCTGACCCAGCCAGAGGGGTAGCCCATGGAAGCAGAATCCTTCCCTTCTTCCTTGTGCAAATATCTGTGTCACACCAGCACCATCCCTCAGTGATACCCACATTCCTCAAGGGCTTTGGGATTTTGTGCATTTTCCTTTCCAAGTCTGATTCCACCATCATGCTGGATGGCTTCTGGTCCACCCTGATGGCTTTTCCCTCCTTTTGGTCTCCCTGTTCTTCAACACTCCCAAGACCATCATGTTGGAAAACCTCATTGTTTCTGAAAAGCTCCTCTGCATTCCAACTGTTGTTGTGATTCTGGGGATTCCAAGCTTTGAGTGTGGCTGCACAAGCTCTTGGAGGAAAGCTGGTCACATGTGGAATGCTAGAAACTTGGGAGAGCTTTAAGCATCTATAGAGGCTCTCTTGATAAAGCAGATATCGAAAATGGGTCAGTCTACAAGACAGTATAGCCAGAAAATACACTGGGACCAGATATCACATACAAGCAAGTTGCTAGTTTGAAAACAGCTTCTCATTGCTGCCACTCCTGCCTAGAGGTGCTGTCCACGTGCCCTCCCCTTATATGGGGGTGGCCTGTGTGGCCACTATGTGGTGGCCACTATGACTTCCAGTATAGCGAAAGTCATGTTAGATGACTTTCAAGGCTCAGCCCTAAGAGGGCATGAATCTTGCACCTGTTGTTGGGTGACCTGAGCTACCGCATGAGTCACGTGACAGTCCCAAGGCCACCATACTGGGGAGGCTCCCCCTGATGGTCTTCTAGCTGGCCCTGCCAAGGTGCTAGTCTTACAAGTAAAACTGACCCAAATAATCCAGACCAGCCCATCAGCCAAGTGAATACTACCACATAACTTCTGTTAAGGCCCTACGGCACAGAAAAATCACCATACCCAGCAGTCCCCGAATTCCTGACCCACAAAATCATGAAAAATGTGAAAATGGCTGCATTCTATGCCATTAAGCTTGGGGTGGTTTGCTACATAGTGAAAATAAGCAAACACCCAAAGCTGGAAAAAACTATACAGATTAAATGTGTCATTTGTTAGTTTCAATGATGACATTTCATGAAGTCTGCCCAGAAGCGTCTGAGTAAATTCCTGGAGGACAGATCTAAAATGGACCTCTAGGACCACTGCCAGCACACTGCTGATGACTTGAGGCTGGAACTGTGAAGGGGAGGGGTCCCCGGGAGCTGCCAATCACCCGAGAGTGTGCTCCAGCTGGGGTGCTGCCGGTCCCCACAGGCCTGACTGCAAAGTGGCAAAGCCGGGGTGTGAAGCCACCTTCTACCCTTCGAGGCTTCAGGGCGTGTGCGTGTGAGCACGTGTGCCTGTGTATGTACGAGAGAGAAGGAGGGAGGGAGAGAGGGAAGGACAGTGGCAGACACAGAGAGGCGGAGAAGGTTTTCCTGAAAGGGAGTTTTTCAGCTGAGTCAAAGGACCCTGGCCTGGGGCACTCTTTCCTGACTAGGGAAAAACAGGGGGCCTGGGAGTCAATGTCCCCTCCCAAGACATCACCACGGTAGCCCCAGAGCTGGGTGCTCCTCGATCCATGTTAGAAACCATTCTGCTCTCACGTTATTCCCCAGATCTGAGCCGTAGCTCCATTTTCTTCTCACCTACCAGAGAAGCGATCAGGCTGGTGATGCAGGTAGCCAGAGATCAGGGACAGTAGGAAAGCCTGACGGCAGGAGCACTCAGATTCCCAAGGAGCTTCTGGCAATGCTGTCGAGGCCCGCAGAACTGGCCTTGATCATTTGGGCCATTTGTGGCTCGTTCTAAGAGTGGGTGGGGGCAGTGCCAGTGACCCTTGGTCTTCAGAGATGGGGAGAGCGGGAATTCCAGCCAATGCATGTGCTGTTGGGAAACAGGCCAGGCAGTGCATGTGTGGGGGGGAGTATGCCTGTGTGTGACTATCTCTGTGCGTATGTCCGTGTTTGTGAACACGTGCATGTGTGTATGAATGTGTGTGTCTATGTACATCTGTGAGTGTGTATGTCCGCGTGTGGGTCTGCGTATAAATGTGTGTCCTTGTGCCTATCTGTGTGTGTTGTGTGCATCTGCATGTGAGTGTGTAATGTGCGTGTCTGTATGTGTGAACATCTGTGTGTATGTTTGTGTGTGTGGTGTGCCTATGTGTACGTGTCTGTGTAAATATTGTGTGTCTGTTAATGTCTGTGAGGGTGTGTGGTGTGCAAGTCTGTGTGGATATCTGTGTGTGAGTGGTAAGTGTGTGCACACGTGGTATGTCTGTGTGTCTGTATGGATATCTGTGTGGTGTGTATGTCCATACGTCTGCATGTGAGTGTATGGTGCGTGTGTGTGCCTATGTGAATATCTGTGTGAGCGTGTGTATGGTGTGATTGTGTGGAGTGCGTGACTGTGTGCATCTGCAGTATGCTGGGAGAGGGAGAAAACCCAAGGGTTAAGAGGACTCCAAAGATGGGGAACCCCTCCCAGCTTGTAGTCACCGTGAGACCTTGGACAAGCCTTTTCCCCCCGAATCTTCCAGGCATCAGTTTGCTCTTCTAGAGTGAGGGGATCAGAATAAATCATCCTCTGGTCATTCCAGTGTTATCTGTGTGCCCCCCACAGGGGGTCTAAGGCAAGGCTCTGGGCTGAGGCTCTCTTTCTGGCCCCTTGCACACAGAGGATTGAGAGATGGCTCTGGGGCTCCTCCTTAGCCCCCCGCCCCCGCCACACACACACACACACACACACACCCCACGCCAGCTCTGCTCATCTAAAGAGTAAGGCACATGGCTCCAGTGGCCTTCCTCGGTCCCTGTGAATTGGAAACATGTAAGGACAGGCAAGGGATAAGCCCAGGAGATAGAAAGAGAAACGCCGGGTCAAGTTTGCATTTCTCATTATTTCTCCAACCCTTCTCAAATTCCTTTTGTTTAGAAACCTCCTTGAGTTTCTGAAGGCTTCCCCCTCCCCCATCCCACCCCTGAAAAACTCTAGGAGCTCCTCCAGCCTGTAACCCTTCCCCATAACACGTTCCATATGTCGGTCACTCTGCGCATGAAACGTTTGCACTCACTTTTCTGGTCACATCATCTGTGGGCTCCCCACACCGCCTCTCCCTAGAACAGCCTATCCAGCCCCTCTCGGGCCCTCTGCCCAAGCAGCGTGGGTTTGGGTCACACTGGAGTGCTCCATGCGTTCTGTCCCAGGAAACTCCCACTTAGGATTCTGGCGGGTCTGCCTCCCGCGTGCCTCTGCCCCAGCCCGCCGCGCCCGCCGCCACCGCCCCTGCAGGGAGACCCTCCTTTAGGCACTGGGGCTAATTGAGCAGTGCTCTGACTGAGCTTGCCACATTATTTGCTTAAGAGCGTGCTTTTATAGGAAGGCAACACAGCATTCTATTGTCTTCCTCTTTCCAGCCCGGCTCCCCCCTCCTCCCGTGGCTAGCCACCATGGTAAATAAAGGCTGAAGAGATTTTTCCAACATAACTTCCAATACTCCTCATGAGGATACAAACAGACCTTCCGTCCCTCCTCACCCATCCCTACCCCAGGCACCACACCTCCTCATACCACCAACCCTTGTGACTTTCTGATGTATCTTTGGATGATTGGGCTTGACTCTTGAAAAATACAAGGCATGGCTTCGCTCTAGTTTTTGTGGGTTTCCACTGCTCTGGAGGGGTTGCACCAGAAGGGCCAAAGACCTCAGATTGGTCAAGGGAGCCTGAGGACAGTGTGTAGCCTCTCTTCCTCAAAAGCATACTTGCATTTAATGGCTTCGTCCCTACAGGTGCTCTGGAGAGCAAAGAGAGTATCTTGAGACAGGAAGTGAGGCCCCCCCATTAATCTTATGGATGCAGCCAGGGGCAAGTGGAGAAAACACGAGGGCACAGGGGCTAGATAAGGGCTCAGGGAATTCCAGAATAGACATGTGGGTCCCAGGCAGAGAAGTACATCTGGGAACATGACAGAAACATCAACTCTCTTATAGGAAGGAAGGGAGATAACTCGGGCACCTGCTCTATGCCAAGGATGGCAATTTAAAACTTACATTCTACTGCCTTTAGGTTTTTTGGTCTAGATGGAGTAGGAAAATTAAAAGAGGCTATTTCTTTCTCCCTTTTTTTGAAAAGATTTTATTTTTATTTATTTATTTGACAGAAAGAGATCACAAGTAGGCAGAGAGGCAGGCAGAGAGAGAGGAGGATGCAGGTTCCCGGCTAAGCAGAGAGCCCAATGCGGGGCTTGATCCCAAGACCCTTGGATCATGACCTAAGCCGAAGGCAGAGGTTTTAACCCACTGAGCCACCCAGGCGCCCCAAAAAAGGCTATTTCTAAGGGTGCCTGGGGGCTCAGTGGGTTAAGCATCTGCCTTTGGCTTAGGTCATGATTCCAGGGTCCTGGGATCGAACCCTGCATCAGGCTCCCTGCTCAGTGAAGAGTCTGCTGCTCCTTCTCTCACTGCCACTGCCCTCCCAACTCCTGCTCTCTCTCTCTCTCTCACTTGCACTCTCTCAAATAAATAAAATCCTTAAAACAAATAAAAGAGGGTATTTCTGTTTTAAGTCTGAGAAATTTAGGGCATAGAGGTGAGTGACGGGCTTGGTGTTGTCACAGCTAGAGGTAAAACTAGAACCCAAATCCCTCCTCCCTGACTCCTGGTCCTACACTCTTCCTCTAGGACAACCCTCCCTCCCATCAAAGTCCTAAAGAGTCCAGAGGGCAGACCACATGCCTGTGATGCCCCAGGAAGCAGAGCTTCTTCAGCTGTCTGTGAACTCGGGGACAGCCCCCACAGTACAAAATGCACACTGCACTTTCCTCTAGGCTCACCTGATCTTTGATGCTCCAGTTTATATAAAGTGGGTCATTTCCGAAGATGCGCTACCTCTGGCTGCAAGAGTGTCCCCCTGTCCAGGCAGATGGATGGGGCCTGCCATCAGCCCAAGTTCTGCACCTACTCCTTTATAAACCACCCTTACCCCCGCCCTCCCCCAACCGGCCTCCCTTTAGTGTAAAGCTTTCCTGCCCTCTGCAGATCAAACAACAGGTTAAGCAAAAGTGTGCCTTAAAAACGATGTTTCGGGGCAACTGGATGGCTCAGTGGGTTAAAGCCTCTGCCTTCGGCTCAGGTCATGATCCCAGGGTCCTGGGATCGAGCCCTGCATTGGGCTCTCTGCTCAGCGGGGAGCCTGCTTCCTCCTCTCTCTCTGCCTGCCTCTCTGCCTACTTGTGATCTCTGTCAAATAAATAAATAAAATCTTAAAAAAAAAAAGATCTTTCTCCATAATACCTGCATTAAGAAAACAACAACAGTCATGAAGGAAAACATGTCTGACGATGGGTTTAGATGACGTGTGGTGGCTAATGAGACAGCTGAACTAAGTAATTGGGGGATCCGACTTCAGAAGCTCCAATTATGCTTGACAGGCTTGGCGAAGCACGCTGCAATTTGGTGCTAATGAATGGATTAATCCGGAGGAGAAGCTGGAACCCAGGAATGTGCAGGAATATGTCCTGACACCGTGCTGGGCATGCCGTGGTGGGGCCAACGAGGACCTGACGGATCCAGGTGGAAAAGCTTGCAGGCTCAGGGCAGGGCCGCCATTTCTGGCCAGCAGACCACCTCTTCCACCTGTGGGCTGACTCACAGAGCACTAGAGCGGTCACCGTGAGGGAGGTCTACTTCAGCTTACTAGAAAGCACGCAGTAGTGAGTCTCCAGGCCTGCAGGCTAAATGACCAGATTAACTGGATTTAATAGAGCCGACTGCAAAAAAGTTCCTTCCAGACCCGAGGCTCTGGGACAGTATGTTGATGTTTGAAGGCAGAAACTCCACCGCAGAGAAGCTGAAGAGGCCGCAGAGATGTGTGGGAGCCACGAGTAACTTCCACCCCAGGGTGGGTGAGTCATGGGGTTGGAGGCAGGGGATCACTGCAGACTGTGGTCACACGGAAGGGTCTGGAAATACACTGACATTGATTCAGAACGTGGAACTTTTGATCCTATAAACATGATACATTCTAATTCCCCTTGGTGATGTTAATAATGTAGTTGGCTAATGCCACACCAACAGAATTTATGAAGTGCCACTCATCCAGGAAAAGGAAGAAGTAATGACCTCAGTGTGTACCCTACTCATGCTTCTGAAAAGGTTGAGTGCAAATCAAAGTTTTGTGAACTGAATTTTATTTGAAAAAATACTAGAAGGGCTTACAACGAAAAAAATCTGACTGTGGATTCCTATGGAAAGCAGTGAAAGATCATTCTTCAATTAAAAAAATACTATATATAAGATTAGTTTTAGCTGGAAACATAAAGGAGAGCAACCATGCTATAATTATATTACAATCACACAGTGAACACATATGCTTTGAGATTAAACTCTTCACATCAGCCTTATTTGTCCTTTGATGAGCTCTTCAACTATCTGGGTGCTCTATGAACGTGCATTATTCCCTATGGCTTATTCTCCAGGAAACTGGAAATCCGGAAGAAAAGAGGCAGGAGAACTTCCTGCTGCAAATTCCCATTTTTTTCCCACTCTTGTGTCTTAAACCATGTCAGCTTACGTTCCCAGAGTAAACCACACACCAGTCTTCTCACAGGTCCCAATAAGGAAAGGAACAGAAGGAAAAGAGGGCAAGCAGAAATCATACAGTCTACTTAGTGAAGGTTCAAGACTAATTAGAAGGTCAGTGATGATGCTAGCTAACCTTACTGAGCATGACTTCATGTCAGGAACTGTGCTAGGAACTTGCAATCATAACTGATTTAATTCTACAGTAACTCTCCCAGGAAGGTCCCCCAGTTTAGTCTCTTCTCTGAAACCCTGTATGAATATAACCTAATACTCTCAATGGGCCTGGGGCAGTACCCCATGATGAAATGACCTCATATTCTGCTGCAAAATTATCAATGCTCACCGAAGGGAGGGAGATTCAGGTCATATTTTGCAACCAAATGGATCTGCTGTAACTTCAAGAAATGACACCGGGTTTTTGAGTTTCGGGGGTTTGGGAATTACAAAGATGAGACTGGGGGCATTTACTGCTCTTCCTCTTTCATAATTTAAGAAACCACACCTAAGGGGTGCCTGGGTGGCTTAGTGGGTTAAAGCCTCTGCCTTCAGCTCAGGTCATGATCTCAGGGTCCTGGGATCGAGGCCCGCAGCGGGCTCTCTGCTCAGCAGGGGGCCTGCTTCCCTTCCTCTCTCTCTGCCTGCCTCTCTGCCTACTTGTGATCTCTCCGTGTCAAATAAATAAATAAAATCTTAAAAAAAAAAAAAAAAGAAACCACACCCAAGAGAAAGCAGCTTGCCTGAGATGGCACCATGGCTATCCCATACAGCGGGCTGGTAATGAAGATTAGTAGCAGAGCTGGGATTCAAACCCAGGCACGTCTCACCCCAAAATTCATGTTCTCAGACACCAGGCCAGGCTGGTGGTGTTCCTCGGGTGAGTCCTGAGGGGATTAAAAAACTCCCTACAATGGTTTTCCAAGGAGACAAATTTAAACTGTGATTTCATACACCCTTTCTTATGTTTAAAGAATTTTTTCCTTAAATAAATTTCTCTAGAGAGTCTTTTTCTTTATAAAATAAGAGCATATTGAAGAATATTCTAAAAATGTACAAGTATATAAAGAAATCTATCAGCTCCCACAAGTATCAGTATGGAATATTTGTGTCCAGCCTTTTTTAAACACATGCAAAGTTTTTCTCTGCATTCCATAGTTGAGAATGGTTAATATATGGCGTTCTGTGACATTCTTCATCTCATAATTGAAGCATTCTCCCATCATATTAAAATTTTGATGGCTACATAATATTCCATGCTAAGAATGTGCTGTAATTTGCTGGATTACACCCCTTTGTAGGAAATTTGTTATTTCCAGTTCTCTGCTCTCGTAAATAAAGCTGCAGTCAACGTCTTCGTGTGCAGAGCTGACTGCTGGTATGAGTTACTCCCCAGAGCATTGGCTCAGCTGATCCGCCTGCCGTGGGCATGTGTGCCTCGGGTGTCAGGTGCCCTGGAGCCTCTGTCCTCTCTCCTGACTGCTGGGCTGCTCAGAGGCAAGGAGAGCACAGACACACTATTTGCTGCCCAGCTCTCAGGTTCATGCTCTCAGGTTCAGCTCAGCCCCGGCTGTGGACCAACAAAGCCTGCTGGTGTTTCCGGCTCCTCAGAGGACACCTGTTTCAAAATGACACTTGTCTCCTGAGGTCTCTGAGAACACAGAAAACACTGCCTCTACTTCACAGAGCCTTGTATGGGAACTCCTTAACTCCTTACCTGCTGGAACCCATTGGAATGCGTATGGTTGGAGCGATGGATCCTGCAGCCCCAAACCCACACACTCCTGAAAGTGAAAGTGTGTGCTGCTGATCACGTGGTCGGGAGAAATGTGGCATTGCCGGCCTGCCCTGGGTCAGCCTTCATTTCCTCTGAGTGGTCAGGTGTCCCTGTCCCAGCCCTCTCTAGGACCCATGGTGACACGCTGGTCCCAATCCCTCCCGTTTGCTCAGATGTCTCATTCCATCCAGGTCTCCATCCTGGCTCTATCCTCAGCCTTCCCCCCATGGACTTCACCCCTTTGGTTCATAGTGTCCACCTCTTGCCAACCTTAAAAGCAGAAAATATTTGTCCTCCTCTAAGGATGACACCTGTCCTAGCCCAGGTCTATACAGCAGCGCACGTCACTCCATCCATTTCCTCAGCCCCTTGCAACAGACAGGATCCCCACCTTCTGTCACCAGGGTGCCAGGTGACTCACGAAGAGGCATTACCAGGACACCCCTGAGCACCTTGTGTCAATCAGACAGACACCTGCAGTCTTTCCAACAGCTGCTGTGACAGCACTCTCACGGTTTTGTCCAACCGCCACCAGTGCTGACCTTCTCACGTGTTCAGTGCGGTTCCCCTGATCCTGTTTTCTCATCTGTGCCTGTGACTGCACACCCCTGTGTGCCTGTCCCTTTGTGGCTAACTCCCACATCCCTGCCTCCAGCACGGACCTCAGTCCTAGACTCCATGTCTGCGGATGCAGCTGCTTGTGGGGTGTCTCCACTTGAGTGTTTCAGAGACATCTTGAGGGCAGTATGACCCCAGCCGATGTCTTCACCTTTCTCTAAGCTCTGCTCCTCCTTTGGCCTCTTTGCTTGCTTGCAGGCAAGGGCCTGTACAGTGTTCGAGTCTTCACCTTTCCCTGCCCCCCACATCACACTGATCTTTAATTCCAGGTGATTCTGTGTCTTCTCTGTTGCTGGCCTGTCCCCCTTTACTGCGTAGCCCAAACGTCTATGGCCCGTGCGACTTCTCTTGCCAGGTGACGTCAGCAGACTCAGGTGGTCTCTGAAACCCCACTTTGGTCCTCTCCCAGACTCCCTGGCGTTTCTTCTCCACACTGGAATGGGATGCGCTTTCTCAAGTTGAGCCTTATTGGGTCACTCTCCAACTCTAAAAATGTGTCCTTTTCTACAACCTTCAGCATAAAGCCCAAATTTTCTGGCCAGGCAGAAAGCCCTTCCCAGCCTGGCTCTGGGGTGCCACTTTCCTTGTTCTCCCCTTACATGCCACAGGGGAGGGCCAGCCCCTGAGAGGGTCTTAAGTTCTGCAAACGCCCCCAGTACCTTCTCACCTCTGCGTGGACTGCCCCCCTTTCCTGGCTGATTCCTATCTGTCTGTCTGGCCCCGCTCTTATCCAATGCCTCCCCTACTTCCCATAGCACGTCCCCATTGTTTATAAACATGCATTCACTGTCTGTCTCCCTCGGCAAACTACAAGCCTCTGCCTTTGGCTCAGGTCATGATCCCAGGGTCCTGGGATCGAGCCCTGCATCGGGCTCTCTGCTCAGAGGGGAACCTGCTTCCCCCCGCCTCTCTGCCTGCTTCTCTGCCTACTTGTGATCTCTCTCTCTGTCTGTCAAATAAATAAATAAAATCATTTAAAAAAATTTCAATTCTCACAGCCCTAGCCCACTGCCCAGAAGCAGCACAGTTACCTCTCTTCAGAAAGGAAAAGCAAGGAGGAAGGTAAGTGTATAGAGAAAGGTGGGAAGGAACTGGCCCCGAGGTCCACAGGCCCTCTGGACCTGAGCCTGCTCCCCTCCCTCCCTCTCTACCTACTAGTAGACCATGATGCCTCCAAGTAAGTCTTCCTGGTCCTGGTTCCTTCCTTCTAGACCTGGCACAGCAATGGTCTCAGACTGGGGATTCCTAGGGATGGGAGAGGATGCAGAAGACCAGACAACCTGCAAATGAAAGCAAGTCCAATAGGACTTACAAGTGTGAGATTAGGGCTGGGCCAAAATGCCCCCTTAGCCAGTGCTGTGATGGGATGGTCTGGGCTGGGGCAAGGCTCCAGGAGGACTTCCTAGCAGGTCAGGGGCTCCTGCAGCTCTAGGAGACCACTGGGCTTCATCTTACCTGAGGCCAGCACCCATATCACATTCACCTTGGAAACCTCAGTGTCTAATACAGTGCCTGGAACAACGTGAGCTGCACAATTCCATACATGGATCGGAAAACATTTGCTCCCAGGAGATGTACAGGATCTGGGAAGAGCTTGGCAGGCAAAAGGTAAAGAAAAAGAAGGTTGCGGGGCACCTGGGTGGCTCAGTTGGTTAAGTGTCCGACTCTTGATGTCAGCTCATGGGATCGAGCCCCATGTTGGGTTCTGTGCTCATTGAGGAGTCTGCTTGAGGTTTTCTCCCTTGCTCGTTGCCCATCCCCCTGCTTGTGCCTCTTTCTCTAAAATAACAAATAAAAAATCTTAAAAAAAAAAAAGAAAAAGAAAAAGAAGGCTGAAATCCCTTGTGGAATGTTCAGGTCACTGTTTTTGAAATGAGTAAGATAGGAACTGGGCTAGAATCTCCCCAAAATATATGCATACCTTACAAGTAAGCCTCAGGGAAGTGCTCTTCTGGCTCAAAGAAAAATAAAGCTTGAGAATTTTCTTTTTTCCCCTTAAGACGTTCACTGAATAACAGTTCTTGGGGTAAATTAATACAGTCATGAATATAGTAATCTGAGGACACTGATTTTCTAGAGTAGAAACCAAAAGACTAACTCTGACACTAGCTCCTGAGTAGAAGTCTCTGACCCTGCCAATTCCCTTAGCATCACCATCCTGGGTGGCCCAAGGAGGTGGGGTAGGAGGGGGAACAGGTGCAGAGGGGAAGAGACCAGCGAAAGTGCAATCAATGCCAGGCTTGAAAAACTGCCCAGCCGCTCAGCATCATGGGAGATCAGCACCTGCCCACCCCCAGGCAAGTTCAAATCATAGCTACAAAAAACTGACCAGAAAGAGGGGTAGAGTAAGTAACCACTGAAGGGAAAACAAGGCAAGGATGGTGGCAGTGGTGGATTCCAAATGTCATAATAATTCCTAACATATAGACTGTTCTGTATATTTTCAAATCGATCGTTAACAGTAGTTCAATGAGATACAAGACCGACAGTCTTTTCCTTTTAAACTGAAGCAAAATGAATCACAGGAAGGTGAAATGAACCGCCCGATGGCAAACAGGCAGTAAGTGACATAGCCAGGACTAGGACCCCCAACCTCTACACACTCGTGTATACTACACGCCCCATCATGCTTTCTCTTCCCACTATGCAGACCTCCAACACTCTTTCACTGACACAGACCTGGGATTCTTGCCCATTCCACGAAGGTAAAGTCCGGGTATAGGTTTTTCCAAGTGTTCCCATTAGTAAACAAATAAAACCCCGAAACTTCTTGAGAGCCTGTGTATGGATACAGGCAACCCTACTGTTGGCTAAGTAACAAGCTTCTTGCCAGGTGATGTTTCCTGACAGGATCTCAGGTATCACATCAGGTATCAGGTATCACAGGATCATCAGGTATCAGGTATCACGCAAGGCAGTGGGGAGCTCATTCCCTGTCTCCATGTGCTCCAACCACTGATCAAGACAAAACCTCCAGGACGCCAAACCCACCTTTCTAACCTCTGCTAGGCAACAGAGACTAAGTCATCTGTGCCTGAATCCTGCAGAGATCTGGACATCTCTCCCCAGTGAACAAATTCAGATCAGTGCAGAGGTCTGACTACCTCCAATGCCTGCTCATGTAGATTTCTGACCATTCTTCCCCAGCCCTGACCCAGACCCCCTTGACTCCAACCAGAGCTCCCTAAGAGTATGGCCACCCATCAAAGGCTGTGACTATGAGCCCACGCTGAAGCTGACCCTTCTAAAAGGCTTCTGGGAGGGGCCATGGAACCTCTCAGTTATCTATGCCCCTGCTGTCTACTCAAAAGCTTCTTACTGCAAAACCAGTCCCTTTCCTTTGGGGATGCTTTCAATGAAAATGGGAATGTCAACAAGATCCTGTTTCTATACCTTAGCTTAACTTTATAATTTCAATACACCATCGCATTAGAGTTTTCCTAACCCACATAGGGCTTCTGTGTGACAGACGAGGAAACTAAGGCCCTATGAGGAAAGTGACATATTTAAAGTTACTCCCTGGCTGATGATACATGGCAAAGTAGGAATCCAGGTGTGCTGACCCCTTGTGAGTTGCTGTTTCCAAAGGCGGTCTGCTCCACATTAATAGCCCATGAAACAGTCTATAAAAGCCAGAGGAATTTTTAGTGCTACAGAGGACCTTAAAGTCAGTGAGTCCATGTTTCTCAACACAAATTATACCGTGGGAGAATAAACTATTTAATGTGTCTATTGCAAGACCCAGTAACAGGGCAGGAGAGAGGAGAGGAGGTCCCGAAGGAAATGAACTGCAACTTATTTGCCAAAAGGAAGGGTGGGGAAACGGAAGGGAAAGAGCTCAGAGCAGGTGTTGACAACATGCCCAGCTTCTGTGAACACCAACAGTTGAGAGACACACACATTTTGTATTTCAAAATATCAGCCTTTATCAGCCCTCATCTAGGGGCCACACTCATCTTACAAGCCGTATGTGTTTTATTGAAGACAAGCCTCAGGGCTGAGGGGCATGTCCTGAGAATGCCTTTGGGCTCTGCAGGTGAGGGAAATATCAGGTCTTTAGGTCTCATAACAATGCTGGCTGGCACAGATGGGTAAAGGCAGGGGAACCCATTGATGGCTCCCCAGCCACCCTTTCTTCAGCCACAGCCCCAGGAGCCAGGAAAAGGCAGGACACACTTGTTCAGGACACGAAGTAAAGGGGAAGGCACAGCCCCTGCCCTCTAGCCAAAGGAGGATGGGTGGTGGAGGAAATTTATCAACAGGAACTGCACAAACCGTTCACTCAGGTTACAGCAGACCAAGTGCAATGACCCTAGAACACGGATGTTCCTTCCACTTCGGCATGCAGACCGTGATACAGGAATCGGGAATAGACTTCAGGGTATGGGGCTGTTTTCCTGCCGCAAAACTTGGCTAGATACTCCCTCCTGGAGCCTGTGGCAGTTAACGCAGCTTTCTGCTCTCACCAAAAGGAGTCTTGTCTCCACATCAGAGGAAGGGAAGAATCCCAACCATATAATCCCTTCCCATGAAAACCTGTATACCAGAAGCCCCTCTTAAAATGAACTCATGAACAACTAACAATGCAAAAGGGAAATGGAGAGCCTCTCATTCAGTTTTTTTTTTTTTTTTTAAAGAAAGACAGAGTGCATGAGCACGGGGTCGAGAGGGGCAGAGAAAGAAGGAGAGAGAGAGAGAGAATCTCAAGCAGGTTCCATGCTTAGTGTGGAGCCTGCTGTGGGGCTCCATCTCATGACCCCGAGATCACAACCTCAGCTGAAATCAAGAGTCAAGGCACTTAACCAACTGAGCCACCCAGATGCCTCTCTCTCTTCCATTAATATAGGTTGTTTCATTAAATCAAAGATGGGGGAGGTAAAAAAACAATGGAGGCCATGAGTCAAAAATTATTCCATAAGAATTAAATGTTGGAACAGCTGGAGGGCATAGTCAGTTGAGCTTCTGACTTTTGGTTTCAGTTCAGGTTGTGGTCTCAGGATTTTGAGATCTAGCCCTGTATCAGGCTCCACGCTCAGTGCAGAGTCTGCTTAAAACTCTCTCTCCCGCTGCCCCTCCACCTCGCTCTCTTAGATAAATAAATCTTTAAAAAAAATTAAATGTTAAAAAATGCACAATTGAGGGGCACTTGGGTGGCTCAGTAGGTTAAATGTCTGATGTCAGTTCAGGTCATGATCTCGGGGTCCTGGGATCAAGCCCTGTGTCAGACTCCTCAGTCTGTGTGGAGACTACTTATCCCTCTCTCTCTGTCTCACCCCCAGCTCATGCTCTTAAATAAATAAACTTGTAGAAAATGCATTATTTAAAATTATTTTTATATTACTGTGGAACATGAAAGAGACACATGTTCACCAAGATTTGTGACCTTCAAGGAAGGCTTGGCCAGTGTTCCTGCATTTTGCCTTACTGGTCTGGATTAATGATAAAACCCCATCCAATTCCATGCTCATCCATAGTCTTTAGCAAAGCGAAGATGTGGGGTGTCCCCCTTACGCTGTTCACTTGAGATGGTCACTACACCCCTGGCAAATGTATGTGCCCCCCACCATGGTGGTACCCCCCCCTTGGCCAGTTATCTGCCTATCTCCAGGACTCTGCACCCCCCAGCCCCTCCCTACCTCCCTCCAAGGACCAAGGCTGAGCTTTGTCCCTTCCCCCCAGAACTCTCCTGTCCTTGTCTGCTGTTTGGGAAAGTGGCTCTGTCATCACTTTACTCTGACTCCTCCAGACTCTCGCTCTGAATGTTGTAAAGTTAAATTTTCATAATTCACGAAACACTTTTCTCTCTTAAGTGCCTGGCTCTGGAAATTAAAGCCATGACTTGCCAGCATCGATTCTGCGATTCAATTGACTTCCCTGTTCTAGATGGTATCCACCCTCCAGATGAAGTGCTGAGTGTTAATGACCTTGCAGGCGGTGGGGGAGGGGGGAGGGGGAGGGGCTTCACTATCACTCAGAATACAGTCCAGCTTCACTATATCCGCATAACCAGTCAGTGTAATTACGGGGCTGGTACAATTCAGCATGTGGGGCATGTACCAGGATTCTATCAGGAAGCTGCCATTTCTGAGTTCATTTCGGTGCTGTCTTCTAGGTCCTCCCTGAGTCAGAGCTTCCCCGGGGCCGCCTCATATCCTTTCTTCCAGACAAAAGAAAGGACCTGTAATAAGATGAATGAAGACTGAGGAGGCAGCCCCGGTAGTGGTGAGCACTGAGAAACCAACCACCCACCTCATTCTTCATGACCCCGCTACGTGGATGAGATTTAGGACTGGGGAGAGAAGTCTGCCCTCTGTTGATAACTTGTTTTTGGCCCAGATTTAGAGAGCTCTTCTTAAAAAATAAAAAGAGCCCGTTAGAGTTCTCGAAATGATTACAATTTAGGTGATATGCATTAAGGCACTGATTTGGAGAGAGATGAAAAGAAATTACAGGCATGATGGAAAGTGCATCTCTCTTTCAAGTTGTAATATACATACATTACATGTAATACATACACATATATATGTATTTAAGCGTGTGTATATAAAACAGCCTGAGAAGTGGAGGACACAGCGTGAATTACACGAACAAATCAAGGCAGAGTTGGTATCACTGAACAGACTGTGATTATGTTGATTGAAACCAGGTTGAAAGGACCAGGGGAATTTGTTTGGGAACAGAGAACAGGACCAAAATATCCCCTCAGAGAGGAAATCTCATCAGAGGAGAACCATGGGGGTGGGGAGCAGGGGGGAGGAAGGGTGAGCAGGGGTGGAGGTGGGGGAGGGGCAGGGGGTGGAGCAGGCACAGTGGCTGAGTTCAGGAAAGTGGAATGAATCTGTCCATTTGCAAGGGTGTAGGAGATACACAGCAGGAAAAATCCAGGGGAGAGGGTGGCAGGATGAAGCAGAATCTGGGAGGGGAGGGAGGAGAACAAGGAGGGAGGAGGAAGAACCGGCCTGTCTATCCCTCTGCGGCTACGTGCTGGGAAATAAATTCACTCCCTTTTGGTAACTTAACAGTGAAACATACCTCATCTCTAATTGTCGGAATTCAAGGATGCACGTTCATCATGTTCAGGTTTGAAGGAAGCAAGATTAATGGACAGGTCTAGCAAGATGAATCAAAAGAATCTTTTTAGGCGCGACCATTGAGGAGGAGTGAGAGGCAGGAGGTGCAAGAATCTGGCATGTGGCCAATCTCTTGGAGAAGAAAATGGCAAATTCAGAATTCCTACCTTCTAGGCCAGTCAAAGCCACTCACAGCTGCCGGTGACTGCAGCCTGACCGAATGACAATCTCGCAGATACGTGACAACACAAGGTCACGCTCCCCTGCGGGATCTCCCCAAATAGATGCTTTAAAATGACAGTGGCATTTAAAAAACAGTCATCATGGGAGGAGAGGAGGATTTTAGCACTGGGGGGAACATGGAGGTCATCTAACTCTTCAGCCTTTATTTTACAGCTGAAGAAACCAATGCCCAAAGAGCCAAGGTGAACTGCCCAAGGTCACAACCAGCTAATGGTCCAGCCTGCATTGGGTTTTGTGCACCCAATTAAATGTCAGTTTCTACCTATTCTTTTTTTAGTTGTTTTTTTTTCTTTTAAATTTTGTTGCTGCTTTTATGACAACATCATAATCTTCTTTAGATCAATTAAATCCTAGAAGACACTCAAGGGAATCTGGCCTAAGAATAAGTAAATTAAATACAGAACAGAAATAAGCACCACATTCAAGCCCTTCTTCCTCCCAGGCACTAGGATGTGAGCTTCTTGGGAGAACAAAATTCTGTCTCTTTGAAGGCAGTCACTGAAATAATGGGAAGGGCAGAGTAGAAGGGCTGGTGGAGATCACAGAACCCAGATCCCAGGATCAGCTCTTCCTAATTTCGTCCCAGTGCTCCCAAAGTGAGCCTGCTAAGTCCCCACTCTTCAAAGGCATGGAGGAATACTTGGTGGGGAGGGTATGTTCCTGCTGCTCCCTTTCTCTACCTCCCTTCCCTAAACAGAACTAACAAGTACAGGGAGTTCAAGTTCCCTAATCGTCCCAGGGCAGACGGCTGCCAGTCCTCCTGGGAAATCCCAACCTACAGCATTTCTTGCCTATTCATTCTAAAGTGGAGGAATTTTTATTTTCAAGTTCAAACAGGAGACTCTACCCAGGGGGGGAAAAACACAAAAAAATGGCAAATAACATTTCAGTGAGTAGGCAGTACTTTCTGGATATAGTTCTCTGCTACGTTCGAGCAGATCCAAACTTCTCATTTCCCCTCTCCTCCTCTTCCCTGGACTCCCCTCAAGAGTGTATGTGTGCACGCATGTCACTTCTGGAATGACTGGATGCCTAGGAAAGTCCGGATCAAAAGGAGAATTTGTCAGAAGAATTACGAGGGAACAAGAAGTTGTCATAAAAGACACCCCTGGGGCTGGCAGAACATTCTTCTGGCCTTATCCTTGCAGGCTAGTTTTAGAACTCAGCCCCACGGGAAGGGACAGCCCCATTCCGCTGACACACTGGGGGCAGCCTTGTCCCAGACCAGCAGCTTCCCTCATCACGGGGCATCTCAGCCCTGGCCACAGTGGAATAGGACTCTCAGTCCCGGCTCTGCTACTTAGAAGCTGGGCAGCCCTGAGTGAATCCTGTCATCTCTCTGAGTCTTGACAAGTTTCTTGTGGCAATGCTTCCTAAGTAGCCACTCCTGGTGCACGGGCTCTTAGCTAAGCAGGGGTGCTGCTGTGAGAGGAGGGCCAGTCTTTCCTGGAGATGTCACTGCTGTGGCACCCTCAATGAATCAGCTTAGTAGGGTCCCCGGCCTGGGACTCAGGAGATGTAGAGACAACAGGTGACTCATGCAGTATGTGGTTCTGATACAAGAGGGTAGGCTGGGAAGTCAGAAAGACCCAGAAAGGCCTGCTGTTAGCCGTCCGTGCTCAGATCACATGGTTTCTCTGGGCCTCAGTTGTCCTAGCTGTAAATCAGGCCAGATGGGTTTACTGCCAACCTCGCAGAGCAGGGAAGAGGAATCAAAGAGGCCTTTCATGGTTTATACCCAGTATGCACGCTGCCTGGCACATAGTAGGCGTTCAGTAAATGCTAGAGCTCCATTCATTTAGGAAAAGTACTCCTTTGACTTGCATTTTCCCACCAGCAAGCTTCTGGATAATAAACTCCTCCTTCTTTCTGCCTTATGAGAATCCCGTGCAGGGGAAACACCATAGCACATGTCCTCATGGTGCTGCTACCTACCCCTGTAGAAGGCAGATGGGAAAATCCATCATTCTCAGCACCAGGGGTGATCCCAGATCAGAGCAGTGTCAGCTGCCCTGGTCTGGGTGACAGGCTCCAGCCAGTTCTCTGCCACCTGGAGTCTGGCTCTCTATGCAGCTGCCCCCAAGGACCCGAGCCCACACTGGCCTTTCCCAACTCTGGAATCCAGTGCTCTGGGGGAGGAAAAGGATGCTTCTCACTTAGCATGGAGTGGGGTGTGGCCCTGAACCGAGGGCAGGAGCCGGGTTCCGAGTGGTGGGCCTTTCACTTGCTACTTCTATGGGCTACAGATTCCCCTCTCTGAGCCTTCGTCTCCATATCTGGAAAGAAGAGATAAGGATACCTGACCTGTCCTCTGTAGGGTACTCTTTCCAGTCTCACTGGATACAATGCAGCCTTAAGGAGACGGCACAGACGCTAATGAAAACATTTCCCATGGGAGGGATTTGCCTTCTGGAGGTTATAAGCTATGCAGACACTATAGAAGTGTAGGTCTTACTATATTCTAGCTTATATCCTTCATCCCCAGCCCCAACTCTGGGACACAGACGCCTGCATCGAGCACACGGGAGAAAAGAGACAAATACTGAATTCATATAGACTCAAGGGAGGTAGAACATGGTCTTTTTGAGTCGTGATAATTGGGACTCCTCCTTGGGTTGGCGCTCCCTAATCTTGGCCCAGCATCACAATCATGGGGAGAGAGATTAATGTTACAGACTCCCAGGCCTCACCCTGGCCTTACTGAATCAAGGAAAGGGGTCCAGGAATCCACATTTCAAATAAATGCTCTATAATGACTCTAATAAGCCTCGGGTCAGGGACCCGCTCCTCCCTCCCTATCTGCCTCAACGTTAGCAGGAATCTCCACCCCACACGACCCCAGCACAGTACCCCACATAGGAGCTGCTCCAAAAGCACTGAATCGAGCTGACATTCCAAGGCTGTGGCCAGGCAGAACACAGCCCATTGGAACCTCACAGAGGACAAGGGTGAGCTGAGCTGTGTACTGGTGCCAGGGCAGGAAACAGACAGAGCAAGGCTTCGGCCAAGCCCTGAAGTGGACCCCTGATTTCTACTGTCACGTGGAGATGGATCCCACTTCGTTCCCACTCCCTTCTCGAAGAGGCACGGTAAATACATAAAGAAACTTTCCCATCACCTTTCATCATCATCACAAAATCATAGGTGTTGGACTTGGAACAGCCTAATTCAACCTGGTTCTACAAGTGTGGAAACTGAGGGCCAGGGAGGAAGGCAGGAGCTTGACCAAGTTATCCAGCAAATGAGGGCTCCCATGGTGTGGGGAAATGGGGAGAGAACCAAGCCAGCTGTCCAGTTATCCAAGCCTTCTGCAGACCTGCCAAGATTCCACGCTGGATCTGTTGGAGAACCCATAGGTATCAGCCTTCTGTCTCTGAAATCCAACCTCAGCCAAAGAAGGCATCTTGTCTCTCAGGCCAGGCCCTTTATATAAATCCATCCTCATAACAAGCTCTATCCATCAGGGCCCTTTATCTCCACAGCCTCACTGTGGGGGCCCCTTCTGCCTGTGGGTCCTACTGTCCCACTCCCACAATCCCTGCCCATCCATCTAGAGCCCTATGTCCAGACTGACCCCAAAGGCTACAATTGCTTACCTCCTCCACGAAGCCTTTTGGGATCTGCCTCCCAAGGCATTTTGATGCTCTGTTTGGTAGATCTTCTATTTTTCCTTGTCCTTTGTATATTTCTTTATCCCTCATGACAGCTTTTAAGCTGTGTAAGGACAGGGACTACATTTTTATGCCTTTCAATTTTCACTGTATCGTCTAGCACACACTTAGGTGATTAATACGTATTTATTCAATTAAACTGAGTCTTGACCTGATGCAGTGGTCTGAGTCCTGCCTCTCTCATTCTAAAAGAAAGAGCAGAACGCCCTTGACCAGGGTTTGGTATTGAGTGTCCACACTTAAATGCAAAGATAAACAAGGTAAAGTCCTGAAAGAATTTGAAGTTACAGGGAAGAGGTCTATTCAGCTTGTTGTTTTTTTTTTTTTTTTCAGTGCAGACCAGTAGGATAGGAAGTAAAATGCATGCACTACACAAAAGATATATATATATATTTTTTCATATAGAATTACTTTTATATGTACTTATAAACATAAATGCTTATTATATATAAACATATAAAATACTTTTTCAAGTTTATATATATGTAAACTTGAGAAAGTATTTTTATATTTATAATTTATACATATTTATATATATAAATACATTTTTATATATATACATATATATGTATATATATATAAACCTGAGAAAGTATTTTTTAAAAATATTTATTTATTTAGGTAGAGAGCACAAGCAGGAGGAGCAGACCGAGAAGGAGAGAGAATCCCAAGCAGACTCTGTGAGCACAGAGCTGGACGCAGGGCTCGATCTCAAGACCCTGAGATCACGACCTGGGCGGAAACCAGGAGTTGGATGCTCAACCAAGTGCACCACCCAGGCACCCCCAGAAAGGTCTTTTAAAGTCATCAATATCTTGGGATATATTAATTTATGATACTAAGGCTTCAGTTTGCTCAAAGAATGGTCCCTGAGCTTGCTGCTTAGCAAATACCTCCTTCCCAATCAGGAGGCAGGGTTGGATTCCAGTCTGACATCGCCTTATTCCAGGGGGTGCCCTGCACACCACTCTGTAGTCTTCTGACCTTGGAATGAGGTCAACTACAGTGAAATCTCCTCCAGCAAATCCTGTCCAACCACTTCCGTGTCAGCCAGTTGTACAAAGATCTCTACCGAGATCTTTTCTGGAGTTTTCTTCAGCCACAGGAAGATGCTCCAGAGAGCCAAGTACTAACGCAGGCCCAGTGTTGCCACAGGGCTATGCACGTAGCATGTCAGGTCCCGATACGTGGGTGTTAACCGTGTCCTCCCAGGGTAACAAGGAGGCATTATATCAGCTCACGAAAAAGATTTCACAGCAGTCTTGAGCATATGAAGTTGAAGGGAGGTAGGTGGAGAGGGCCCAGCTGTTCTCCATCTGCCTTCACTGAGGACGATAAAGGAAGCAGCAAGGGCAAAAGAAGTACTATTTGTTGTTCCACATGTTGGGGGGTGCACATTGTGCCTGTGCCACTTCAAATTCTATTTGCTTATAATTTGCTGAGTGCTTACAACATGCCAGGCACTGTTCTGGGCACCCCCACATATGTTATATTTTATATGTTATCCTACTGAATCCTGACCTCAGACCTTGGTGATAAGCTAGTTTTGCTTATCAAAGATGAGGAAGCTAAAGTTAGATGATCATTATTAACAATTAATTATTAAAAAGTAATAGATCAGGGATTGGGATTCGGGTGTTCTGAATCTGAGCCTGATGTTCTTTCCATTAAAGTAGAGGTTTCAATGGGTTCCATCTAAGTTCCAAATCCAATTGGTTGATACACAAGGTGACCTGGAGGTCTATGTAGAGGATTAAAAGACTTGGTGGGAACATGGGCTCTGATTCATTAGTGATGTCTGCTATGGGCAAAGGAGTGACAGTAGTAAGGAGTGATGTGATTGATTAGCGATATCTGCTCTGAGCGAAAGTATAGAGTGTAAGCACGTGCGATGAATGTATTTGTCACCCTTGCACCAAAGCATACTTCAGCGAACAAACAGCTTACCCTGGTACAAAGTTTGAACACAAATACAATTCCCCACTACATCCTTTTAACACTTATGCACACACATACCCCTCCAACGTTTCCAACATTCCCTTGCTTTTCTTTTCCCAAGTCTTCCAAGTTCTCCACATTTTTAAGTCACCAGCCCCCAAAACAAGTCTTGGATTAGCATGGCTTATGGACACAGACTTCCCTTCTAAGGGCTTCTTCCCAGAGGCTGCCCCAGTTTGACCTTCCTCATTATCCAGAAGGACCCCTCGGGGTAGAAAACATTCTCAAAACACAGAGAGTGGCATGCTTTACCTGACCCTTGACAGTTGCTCCCTGGAACGAACATTACCGACTGATGGAGCATGAGGAATGGAGTCCGGGAGAGGCGGGGATGTGAGGACAAGGGAGGGGGGTAGTAAGGAGGCAGGACTGCACATGGGGGTCAGAAGTCAGTGCACAGGGAGCTGAGCAGCCCCTTTCAGAGTACAGACAAAACAGCACTGCCTGCTTCAGCAGGGACCTGAAGAGTGCAAAGAGCAAGGATAATGACCAAAAGCCATTCCGTTTCAAAGTGATTTACCACCTTGTGGAGCCAAGCGTTGAAAAAAATAAACTAAAAAGGAAAAGAGAGGGAGGAAAGGTTTCTTCTTCAGCTGCACTGTCTTAATCATCGAAGTCATTTGGACGCCGTGCTGCAGGCAGGACTGACCGCCGCAGCTGAGAGCCTGGAGAAACCGGATCCTACCCTGGGCCCCCTTTAAAGCGATTAAACTTGTATCAGACCAGGTTGGACCCCCTGACAGCAAAGACGTCATGCTTGGAGCAGCAACCCAGGGAAATGCTCATTGGGCAAATCAAGACCTTAAAAAATAATTACAGTTCACACATCCTGAAGCAATAATGACTTCAAAACTCCCTTCACATGTGATTTATATATAAGCACATTTCCCCCTTGAACCTTCTCCCCCATTCCCATTCTGCTCACCCCACCCAAATCCAAGTGGTTAGAAAGTCAATATTCTTAGGTCCTGCAAAAAAGTCCAGATGGAAAAACCCTGGTCTGTATCAGGAGGAAAAGAACCGCTAACACCACCTGCCATTAAAATTCTTATACACCCAATTGTGCATGAATGTGAGTATGTGCATGCAATTCCAAGAAGTTCAAAGGAAAAGAGAGAAAAATTAATTAAGCCTTCACCTCTCTGCCAAGGAATCAAATGCTCTCTGGGCCCTGGTTTTTAAGGCAAAGAAATGTACTCCTACAGGGCTGCTGGTTCTGATCCCGTGTATTGCAGAAAGAAGGGAGAATGAGGTTAAATCTGGGGCGGGCACTGGGATTGACCCTGACCTCTTTCATTGTCCCCAGGAAGGTGTCCCAGGTTGTGAGAGGGAATGACCACTCAATTGCATGCACCTATTGCATGCCGAGCCTGGCATAGGTAGAGGTGAAAAGGACCATATATAGATGGAGAAATCCCTTGGGTGGTTGGTCTTGTAGTGCTGATTCCACTTCCATGAGATCCCAAGGCAGGGGGAGCTGATAAGTGGGATCAGGAAAAGGGAAATGCAAGAGGATAAGCTGGCCCCTTAGGACAAATTGCAAATTGGAATGAGCATCTGGGATGACTAATCAAATATGCTTTCAATGTCGGTCGTAAAGACACGAACCAACTGCACAGACTGAGCTCACATGTCTGTGAAGAAGAAAGAACCAGACACCCCAAAGAGAAAGCAGCTGAAGAAGGGTGTCCCCTCAAAGGCCCTGCTGATGATGTCTGCTCTAGGACTGTAGTCCCTTCTGGAAAACAACTGCCAAGCACCTTGATAACCTGGGTCTGGGACATCAGCTGAGCTCTTTTCTTCCTCATATTGCAACCGCAGGTGTAAAGAAATGGAAATGAAATTTCACAGCCAGGCAAAGATCCAAGACGGATGTTCCTCCCTGAAGATAATTGAAATACGGAAACAGCTTCGAAGAGGATGGAATCACTTATAAGACCTCTGGGAAATAGCCTCTTGCTGGGGTGTGAAGGGTAGGAGCCAGTGCCAGGTGTCACCCTAGCACAGGAACAACAGCAACATCTTTGAAAGTGAGGGACAGACGTGTCCTTAACTGAGCAGCCTGTGGGGCAGGGGCTGAGCTCTCGAGCTTCTCAAAGCCCCTCCTCCTCCACTAGCAAGAACTGGTTGACTCCTGGGAGCTGCCATGAAACTTTATGGGGGTCAAGGAGGAAGGGTGTGGTCAGTCTCCATCCTCTGACTTCATCCCATATGAGAACCCAGAAGAGGAAGAGAAGATGAACTCTAAGCCCAAGGAGGAGAAAACCAGTTTTTTTGGAGGGGAGTAGGGTAGCAGATCCAGTGTTTGCTTTGGGAGCAGGCAGAGTGCTCAACGATGAGAAATGGGCACAGGAAGGAAACCAGCAAAGATTACGCTACAGACTTCACTGTTAGAGTCAAACCTGCTTCCCCAGATTGAAGGCTGATGGGATTTTCCACGGCACGCCAAGAGCCCAAACTGAAAAGTCAGTTACCGTTTTGTGTGTTTGGGCATGTCCATGTGTGAGCGCGATGTCCTTGAGTGTGTGTGTGTATGCTCCTTTTTTCTACATCACTGCTCACAGAGAAAGAAGGGCCAGTTCGTCTACCTGCCCAAATCATTTCAGAGCTTGTTCTAAGAGACTTTCAAAGAAGGAATAATTTCCTTGTGAGGAGGGATTAAATCTCATTCCACTTTTTACCTGGCTGTGTGGCATGGAATAACTGGTTGCCAGAGCCAATGAGGGTTAGTCACCTGTTCTGGGAATTCAAGATGCCACCTTCTGAAAGTGGGTCCCTTAATCCCAGGCCGGATCTCAGATCTGAGTCCAGGTTTCTGCTGGATAAACACCTTCCATTCACTCCTTTATGTATTCGACAAATACTGGTAAGCCAGGCGCTGTGCCAGGTGTCTTTGGTGCGAATGTTTCCTGCCCTCAAGAAGTCTAGAGCCTAGTTAAAAAAAAAAAAAAAAAAAAAAAAGGTGTTGAACCAGTAGTCAGAATACAAAATGTTGGTGTTAGGAAAAACATCATGTGGGGACGCCTGGGTGGCTCAGTTGGTTAAGCGGCTGCCTTCGGCTCAGGTCATGATCCCAGCGTCCTGGGATCGAGTCCCACATCAGGCTCCTTGCTCAGCAGTGAGCCTGCTTCTCCCTCTGCCTCTGCCTGCCACTCTGTCTGCCTGTGCTTGCTCCTGCGCTCTCTTATCTGACAAATAAATAAATAAATAAAAATCTTAAAAAAAAAATATATATATAAGGAAAAACATTATGTGTGTGAGAGCATGTGGGAGGGGACCCTAACACAAGGTCGGATGAGGGGCAAACTCTCCAAGAAGATGTGTTCAAGCTGACACCTGAAGAGGGCTAATCAGACAAGAGGCATTGAGGGCAGAGAGAGATGGTTCTAGGTAGTGGGAACTCATTAACCTGAGGCTCAGGGGCAGGAAGGCGCATTTTTATATTCTGAGAAACAACAACAAAAGCCAGAGAGGGATAGAGGAGAGGGGAGAAAAGGGGGAGAAAGGGGGAAAGAGAAGGAGCAAGGATGTATAAAGAGAAGGGTGATCATGAATAGTCTCGAGGGTCAGGATAAGGACTCAGAAGCAATGGAGAACCGTTACAAAATTTCAAGTAGAAAAACGACCCAATTAGCTTTGCAAAGTGTGGAGAGCAGCAGGAGATAAAGGTGATTTTTGATTAGAGTTGTGGCAGTGGAAAAGAGGAGATCGGGACAAACTTGAGAAGTATTTTGGAGCTTAGAACTAGGATGACGTAGAGATTGCCTGGTCATGGGGAAGGAGGGTGGAGCACGATGAGGATGACTCCCAGGCTTCTGACTTGACCAAATGCAGTAACAGGTGGCTCCATTCACTAAGCTGGGAAACAACAGAGAACAGTCACTGGAGGGGGAGCGGGTCTACAGCACAGAGGGGCCCAGGTTGAGTTTGGGTACACAGAAGACACGTGGATGGCATATCTGCCGGGCAGCTGGATGTATGGGTCTGGAGCCTAAGAGAAAGTACGCATATGTTTGGGAGTCAGCATTGTGCAGATAAGGGAGGCCACCGGAATGCCTGACATTGGCTGTGGAGAGCCTGTAGGGAGAGGAGAACCCAGGTCAGGCAGAGGAGAAAAAGTCAGCCAAGAAAAGCGGAAAGACACTGTCCCAGAGGTGGGATGAAAAGTAGGACAATGTGGTTGATCAGGAGAAGCCAAGAAAGAAGAGAGCATGGAAGATGAGGTTGGCTCTCTTCACTGGTTTAGTGACACAAAGGCCTCAGGCCAGAGAAGGCTCTGGGGCACATCAGTGGTGACAGCCCCACCCAGTGGGTTTGAGCACAGAACAGCAGTTGCAGGAATAGAGACCCCATTGAAGAAGTCCGGTTGTAAAGAGGAGAGAATCAAGGGCAGAACTGGAATGGCACATCCTGGGGTGGCAAGAGGGACAGCAGTGGCTTCTAGTTCACAGGCCCCAGTACTTCCTGGCAATGGCACCCAACGACTGGATCAGATTAATTTCTAACTTCTGACCATGCGGACCTCAAATCCTAATATGCCATGAATTTATGCGGTTCCTGTTCTCCCTGGAATTCAAAACACTTCATAAATATGTTCTCATTCTATACATGTAGCAAAAGCAACGAGATATCATTTTCTTCTTTTTGCAGGTGAGCAAAGCCAGGCCAACAAGGCCTTGGCCCTGCAACCCTGTTGGGGGTGAGGGTGGAGACGGGAAGGCAGATCAGCAGCCCCCTTCTTCCTCCCACACCCATCTGTCCTGGACCAGCAACTGCAGGACGCTTGGCAAGCTCTTGCTACTAACAGAGCAGTTATTCAAGGGCTCTGATAAACTTGGGCCCAAATCACTTGACCTAAGGGAGCTTGCTCTGTTTCCCTGTCTATTTCAGGAAGCCTGGTAAAAATCTTGGCAAAGATCACAGCTGGGAAACTGAATCTGGTCCTCGTCATTCCATCTGGGCTGAGCTGTGGAGAGGGAACCTTACCCAAACCTCTCCTCCGACAGCCAGACACTTAGGAGACTAATGCCAGAGCTCTGACCCCGAGTCACGGCTCCAAAGGGGAGGGGTGGAGGTGGGCTCCTCAGGCTCACAGCCAGGGGGACAGAAACAGAACGGGGGCCACCTCTGCACGCAGTCTTCTGCGGAACAAGGGGCAGCCCTGCCTGAGGCAGTTAGGTGCAGTCTGCCCCAGCAGCAGGGGGATGGATTAAATAACGCTGGCAGGGCTCCACCTGGGGCTGAAGATTCCAAAGCTCCCAGTGTTCAGTGCGTTTCGAGAGTGAGAAAAGGAAGCGGAAGTTATGTTGCAGAATCACAAACGCTGGAGATCATTCATTCGTTTCTCACTCATTTAATCAATGTTGATCTATGTGATTCTCTGAAAGGGCTGGTGAGTCCCCTCCTAAGGGGCCTTTGGAAATGTGTGGTGGTGACCTTGGTTGTCATGGTGACCTGAGGAGGGGAAGGTGGTCCTGGCGTTCAATGCTCACAGTACATCCTGCACCACCAAGCACTGTCCCCAAGCAAACTGCCCACAGTATCCCTGCTGCAGACCCCAGCCCACCCACTGACTATGGAACTCCTAGGACATTGGAAGGAAGGAACCATTGATGCCCAAACACCTGGCCTGACCTGCGGTGGGACCACACCCCCCCTTTTTCTCTATTCCCAACACAGAGACTTATCCAGTCTGGGGTGGGCCATTATGATCCCTGTGTGCCAGAGTTGGTTCTGTTTTCCTAGATTCTGTGGACCATCTGATGCTTCCCACTACCCTTCATTCCTGACCCTTGTCCCTGCTTATCCTTCCCTGTTCCCACCATTCGTGGAAGGGGGTCTCAACAGAAGGATACCCAGAGCCAGCTTCCTGCATCAGTGTCTGGGAGTCAGTGGCTCATTCTAGTTTATCTGCTGGGTGCCCCCAAGCAAGATAGTCACTTCTCTGAGCCATCCTTAGCCTCCCTTTTCCCATCATCCATATAAATAGTGTGCAGACCTTGGCCTCACATTACCCATGATGCAAGCTGGCTAAATCAGACGGCACAGGCAGGGCCTGGGCCCCTCGGAATACAGGGCAGTGTGGGTGTCTGTGGGTACTGAGGAGAGATGAATAGGCCATCCTGACCCCGAGATGCATTGGACTATTCGGGCAGCCCCTGTACAGTCGAAGCTGGAGCCAGGCCCGGGCACTTCCGCCCCGGCCAGGCGTGCAGGCATCTTCCTCTCAGCTCCCGGCGAAAGCACAGGACAGAGCCCAGGCAGTCACAAGCTGTGTGCAAGAACCTTGGCATAGCCTCCCGGAGCTGACAGCGATCGAAGACAGATGTGTGCAGTCAAAGACTAATGGGAATCATGAAAAGGAGTAGCAAGCTTACATGTGGAACGAGACAGCAGCTGGTGGGGGAGACAAGTGGGAGCAGTTTACAGGAGAGCAGGCTGGGCACTAGAGGCACCCTGGGTGACCCTGTGGGCAGGCCAGCCCTGTTGGGGAGATCTTTCCCCAGGAAGAGGGGCTGGACTTTCTGCAGGGGGCTGGGATCTCCCATTTGTTCTGCGCATTAGGCTCTAATTGAGCATTCTGTTTCAGCCAGGAAGGGACACTAGGGAGCAGCCCATCCATCTCCCAGTCTTACCCCTGGAGAAACCCAAGGCGCAGAGAAGTTGAGTGCTTAGGCCAAAGGCACACAGCCTAGCAGCAGGGCTGGGACAAGAACCCATGGCTACTAAGCAACCTTGTGGTGCCTCCTTGTCAGTCTGGTGCCTCACTCACTGTACTTTCCTCATCTCTCCACTCCTGGCACACCCCTCCACTCCACTCTCTGCTTTCCCAGACCTCTACCCACACCCCCCACCCCCCACTGCCCCGCTGCTCTGCTGTTCTCTACCAGCTGGCCTCCCACTGCGCTTTCTCTCTGTGGATCCTGGAAACTCCTAAATTGGTAGAAGAGGAAGGCAAGAGTCATGTTGAGGGGAAAAAAAAGGTAATGGGTTGAGACAAGGCAGGCAGGACACCTTCCTCCGTGGCTACCAACTCTTGCTGAGATAGACAGAGACTCTACTCTAAGGTCTTGCCAATCTTCATCTTAATTCTGCAAAGAACTAGCTGTACTTGCACATGGCCTGGCCTGCACAGTGGGAATGTGTGAAGGAGTGTGAATCCTTAATGTCTTTCCTTCCTCTTATAGGTTGAATTGTGTCCCCTGGAAAGAGAGAAAATCCGAAATCCCCAGCACCACAGAATATGACTTTATTCAGAAACAGGGTCTTTACGGAGGTAATCCAGTTACAGTAGGGTCTTTGGAGTGGGTCCTAGTATAACTAGTGCCCTTATAAAATTGGGAAATTTGGACACAGCCAGACATGCACGGCGGGAAGACAGTGTGAAAACACACAGGGAGAATGCCGTGTAAAGATTAAGGATTTGAGTGATGCATCTATAAGCCAAGGGACACATCAGGCTACTAGAAGCTGAGGGAAAGGTGTGCGAAGTTCCTTCTCTGGCATCTCTAGATGGAGTGAGGCCCCACCAGCACCTTGAGTTTGGACCTTGAGCCTCCCGAACGGTGAGGCAACACATTCTTGTTGTCTTAAGCGACCCGAGAAACTCAAACGGTACTTTTCGGGTTATCTTCCTCGGCAGCCTGCCCTACCCTAGGGCCTCATTCTGTGGTCTCCACAGACAATTCAGGCTGAGTTTTTATCAACACGCCACAGAGTACAAGCCCCATCATGTATATCGTGGATCGACAGGGCTCCTAGGACACGTCTAAGAAACTTCAGCTGACGTCCCCAACTCCCTCCTCCCCTAAGAGCAGCGGCTCCAAGGAAATCCTCATCAGCACACCACCTCTAATGTTGCTGAGCAGATGAAAGCTTCAGGACAGATGTCCCCGGTCTGTGGTCAGCTGGGGCAGAGACCCCAAACTAGCCGGGGCATCGGAAGGGGCATGAGGCTAGGCGATTGGGATGAGAAAATCCTCCGACTACCTACACGTCTGCTGGGAGAACGAAGCCAGCTCAACACAGATCTAAGAGATTTCTGAGTAATAGTGAGAGTGGTCCTACAGTGCAGCACATGGACACAGCCAGCTGGAAAAGCTGCTGGCCAGCCTCTGATTCCTCCTTAGTGGAACAAACAAACTGATAAGGAGGGAGAGTCCAAGAGGAAGGAGTAGCACGTACGAGTGGGTAGATCGGGAAGCGGCAAGAAGCCCATGCTCTGTAAAATAGGGAGCATCTAAGGGGAGGGGAGAGAGAAGGAAAGAGGAAAACCTGAAAGGGAGGCGGGAACTGGTGTTAGGGACCAGAGGAAGTCGCTGGCAAGTCACAGGCACACAGCGGTACTCACACACTTGCAACAGACTCTACAAGTCGAAACAGTATGGACACAGACATTAGGAATGACGGTCTGTTACTGATTTCTCCATCTTGAGATTTATTTAATAAACTGCCACTTATTAAGGGCTTCCTGTGGGCCAGACACTTTGTTTAAAGCATCTTGCGTGGATTCGATTGTCCGGTCCTCACCCCATCTGATGAGGTAGTTCAATCATTAGCCTCGCTTTACAGAAGAGGAAAATGAGGTTGGCTGGCAGAAAGCAACCCACTCAAGGTCACCCAGCTAGTGAGAGATGGGGCCAGTCTGGCTCCCGCATCCCAGTTCTTTCCCACTGTGCTTAGCGGAAAGGTGGCGGGTGGGGTAGGGAGAGAAGACAAGAGGAGAACCATCCAAAAATTAGATCAAGAACGCACATACACGTGAAGGAGCAAACTAATGGCATGAAGGGGAAGGGATAGGCTTTCTCATGACCCTTCTGCTGCCCTGAGTTAACCGTCAGCTCAGACTTCGTGCTCGGAGCTGATATACCTTTTAAAAATCACCACCCTTAAAAAAAATGTTAACATCTTTAAGCCCGGAAAAGTAACTTCTAGAAATCTATTTTAAGAAAATAACCAGATACGTTTATAAAAGCCTATATAGGGGTGCCTGGGTGGCTCAGTGGGTTAAAGCCTCTGCCTTCGGCTCAGGTCATGATCCCGGGGTCCTGGGATTGAGCCCCGTGTCGGGCTCTCTGCTCAGCGTGGAGACTGCTCCCTCCTCTCTCTCTGCCTCTCTGCCTACTTGTGATCTCTGTCTGTCAAATAAATAAATAAAAATCTTTAAAGAAAAAAAAAAGCCTATATAAAAGGATGGTTAACTGTAGTATAAAAACAGTGGCCAAATGAAAATACACAGCAGCAGTGAAATGGTTCAAGCATGGTGCATGATGGAGGGATATACAGTAAAATTCATCTTACACAAGAACACTTGAAGATATGGGGAGACACATATGATACATAGAGGTGGGAAATGCCACTTAACTCTGTTTATCAAGTACGATGAGCTCCCTTACTAAGAAAAGGAAACACACACACACAAGGACACATAAACGTGCACACATGTGTACACACACAGAACTGCAAGGGATATGTACTGGAAACTGCCTTCCTCTTCATTTATCCTAACATCTTCCTAATTGTCTATCATGAAAACATGCATTAGGACAGGTACCTGTTTCATAATCAGAAAACAATGTCATATGTTGTAACTACTTTGGGCGGGTCCCAAAGCTTTGGCTGTCATTTTTGGCTTCTGTCTCATCTACTTTCCACCAACCGGGTGCAAGAAGAGGGCATTCAAGCGGCCTCCATCAGCATGGTGGTATTTCTTTGGCTCTGATCTTAATTTAGGAAGAACCAAAACTTTGAATTAAGGAGAGCACTGTTTTGTGTTTCCAATTAGATGAAAGAATTATAGATATATTAATGACACCTGCTGATTTAACAGGGACTCAAGGAAGGATCCTGCTCAGGAGGTCAAGTGGGCTGAGGGTACCCTGTGGCCGGGGACTGTCGCTTACTGCATCTAGGAAATGACAGCTGTGCCATTTACGCAGCTAGGGCAATAAGGGGTAAGGCGCTAGAGAGGGGGGCAGAACAGAAGATGGGAAACTAATTGTAAATAAACAAGAAGGCAGCATGAAGTAGTGGTTAGCAGCACAGACTCTGGAATCAGAAGAGTGATTCCAAGCTTGGTGGCACCACTTTTTAGCCATTTAACCTCGGATGAGTTACGTGGTCATTCTACAAATATTTACTGTTAACTACTCTGTGCCGTGTTCTACTCCAGGTCCTGGGGATAGAACAATGAAGCCAGGATACAAAAATGCACTGCCCCCATGGAATTTACTTACATAGAAGGGAGAAAAAGAGCGGTGCCTGAGTGGCTCAGTTGGTTAAGTGTCTGCCTTCGGCTCAGTTCATGATCCCAGGGTCCTGAGATCGAGCCCCATGTCGGGCTCCCTGCTCAGTGGGGAGTCTGCTTCTCCCTCTCCCCTCACTGCTCATGCTTGTTCTGTCTCTTTCTGTCTCAAATAAATAAATAAAATCTTTAAAAAAATAGGGACAAAAAGATAATACGTTAGAAAAAACAAGTAAAATATGTAGTTTATCAGATGATCTTAGAAACAATGGAGAAAAATCTGTCCAAGCCTCAGCTGCCTCGTCTGCAAAATGGAATGGGGCTAATAAAATAGCTATTTCATCGAGTACTTGAGAGGATTTGTGAGGTCACATGTAAGGCACTGAGCACGATTCCCACTTCAACAGATATTACCAATTACTATTATTTTGAGATTAAAGGAGTCAGATCTACTCTTGCCAATGATGACACAGGGAACTGTAAGAAATGGTCGCAATCATTCAAATTGAAGAGCCAATGGGGCTTCATCCCAAGCAATGAGGAAACATCAACCCACCAACTCTAGTAGGGTATTGAGCTTCCTACCGACTACGACAAAGAGCAAAATTTTTCTCCCTTGGGGTTTTTCCAACTCCAGGAGAAGTCGGAGGAATCCCTGGTCATTTCTGTTAGCATTGAACAAGGACAGTATCTGCCCCTTGGTTTCTCCCACTCCAGGATTTAACAAAAGGCACCTGGTCCAGCGAGCCTCACCTGCGTCCCCGTAGCTCTGCCATCATTTCCTTCCTCATGTCTCTCTAAGGATGGCAGAGGCCAAGAGGAAAGGAGGCCTGTAGCTTGTCTAAGTCCCCACGCTTCCAGGGCTATTTGGGAGTCAGGATATTGGTCAAAGATTCACATGGAGTTCTCCCAAACCCTGGCAACCCCAGATTATAGATCACTGTGCAGATTTCCACACGGACTTTAGGAAAGAGCCCCCAGAATACAGAGGTGCTTCTGGCCCATGCCCCAACTGCGGGGCCAATGGCCAAGGATTCTCTGAGGAAGGAAGGAAAAAAATGGTGCCCTGGCTAGTCAGAAGGAAAAGTTTTCCAGAAGTCCATTTTACAAGCCCTGGATTCTAGCCTCTTGGAGAGGCAAGAAGTCAAGAGAAGTTCACAAAGGGCACAAAGAGAGAGAGGTGTGTGTTTGTACACACGCCAGCATATGTGTGTGCAAGAATGTTTTAAGTAACCAAACACAGAACTTAAAGCAGATGGATTATCCCAGGTTCTAACAGACCAGTAGCTTATTTTTGGTGGACCTCTGAGGAGCCAAATGATTTGTCTGCACTTGACATCAAAGAAGATAGCTTGTTAGTGCTTTTCCTCTTCTCTCTGTAAAGCCAGGTTTGGCAGAGCTCTGGCTCTAACTCAGGACTCAGAAGTGTTAGGATTTTCTGTGAAGTCTGCTGCTACGCTTACGTCCTGCCTTCCTTGGGACTGGGAGGACAACACAGGCCTGAACACAACGGAGCACTCAGGAAAGCCGAATCCCAAAACACTACAAGCTCCAAAGCGGGACTCACGGGACATCCGTGAGTGGGGCATTGTGTTAAACTAGGAACAGATGAGAAGACCCCAAGAGGAGTTTCTAGAAAGTTCAAAGAACGTTCCAAGGGGGAAATAATGCAAACCAAAACCAGAAAAAGGGAAGAGAGGGGCCATGAGGGGAAGCAATCCACCCTTTCCCCCAAACTATAGTGCCCAGTGAGTGGAAGAAGGTACCTTGAGATATAGCTTCTCTTACTGCCGTGCGCGAGCTCTCTCTGGCACATCAGTCAAGCCCCAAACACTGTGTGCTTTTTCCCACCGCTGTGTCTCTGACTGTGCTATCCAGATCTATCCCTTAGAACTCTCTTGCCTGAGCCAGGGGTCTCCTCAATCATCTACCCAAAGTCCTTGGAGCTCGAACTGCCCTCCACGTACCACACGCCCATTGCCTTAATTCTTTCTCTCTGGTTTTGTTTAGTTGGGGATGTCTCATTTCCAGAGATGTGCTCAACGTTCCTAGAGGTGAAGAACCACACGTTTTTGTATTCCCCACAATGCAGGACACAATACCTTACCATATCAGGCACTCAGTAGCTCACTGCCGAATGAGCGTTTTTTTTTGTTTTGTTTTGTTTTGTTTTTTTTTTTTAAGAACCAGAATTTATGCCCATTAGGTCACTGAGCAGAGTTCATTTTTCAGAGAAGAGAAATGATGCATTCTGAACATTCTGACTGCTTTTCTTTCTCTTGTGCTCCTGCTAGGGGCACACACAGTCTCAGGCATGGAAAGCAAGCTTTTTCTGGTAGGCCTCCAGAAGTCAACAAGAACCACGGTGCTGGGGCTCTGACAGCTCCTTCTTCTATCACAGCTTGCTTTCCCTCACCCTCCACAGCTTGTCCATCAGCAAATCCTTCCATCCCTCCTTCCAAAGCAGATCCCCAGTCTTCTGGCTCCTCTGACCTCACTCATGACCACCCAAGCCTAGTCCACCACTTCTCTCACCCACCATGTTGGCATCTGATGGTCTTACTGCCTCTGCAGCTTGCCCCACAACAAGGTAGGCAGAGGAACCTTCTAGGATGGTTAACCAGATGACATTATTTCCTGCTCCAAACCCTCCAGTAGGTTTCCATTATACCCGAGAGGGGGAAAAAACTCTGGCTTCCCAACATATTTGCCAGGGGCACTGGGAGGTCCTGGCTTCTCATTACATGCTTCAACTCATCATATAAATAAACTCTGTAAATGGCCCATGAGGCTCTACATGATCTGGCTGGCCTCTCTTGCTGTTCTCTGTCTCGGCCTTCCTGCTGTGTCTTGAACATACCAATCCAAAATTCCCTCTCCCCCTGCCTCACATCTCCTTGTTTTATTGTCCACCATGGCCTTGATCCCCATAGGAAAATGTCATTTTTGGATCTACTTATACGCTTGTTTGTTTCTGCATTTATGGGCTGTCTCCCCTGGAATATAAATTCTGTGAGGGCAGAGGGTTAATTTTTCCCATTCGCTGCTCTATCTACTCCATCAGAAACAGTGCCCAGCATACAGCAAGCACTTACTAAACGTTTCTGGATAGAAAAATCTTTTGAGATACTGGTGTAAGAATTACTTGCCAATAGAGCTCTTTCTAATGTCAATATTAATGCCAAAAGACATTCCTAGAGATCAGAAATCGAAAGCCACGATTTTATAGCTCTTTTTAAAGTTATGTAGTTGAAATTTCTCATGAAAAGAACAGAAGGCTTTTAAAAATGGCCACAAACCTTCCCACAAAGATGTGCTCAACAAAGATAGATCTCGCTGGGCTGAAAAGAGTCTTGCCAATTTCTGTTTACCCATTGTGCTACTTTAGGTTTGTTTGCCTGGGGTCCAGTTCAATGTAACCAACGTTTCTTGAACACTGGAATTAGGTCCTGGTGAATATAAAGATGATTAGCACAGGGCTTTTACCAGCAAAGAGCCTAAGGACACATGGGGGAGACAGAGACACATTTGCGGGGTGACCCAGGGTAGTAACGCAGTAAATGACAAACCAGAGATCTGTCTGGGGTCTCAAGGAACATTTCCTGAATGAGCACACCTCACAGTCAGCAAGGCAAACAAAGGTGGAAAGAAACCCTAAGCTTTGGGAGAAACCCAATTAAAGTATGGCTGTGAGAAACCCCAAAGAGGCAGACAGATGGAGGAGGAGGAACAAGTCCATGGAGGTACAAGTCCTCCAGTCATGGAGGAACAAGAAAGTCACTTTGCAGGAGTCTGGACTGTATTTGGAGCAAGCATGGAGAGAGTCTTCTACTGTACCTTATTTATTCAAACGCACACGTGTTGAGTAGTATGGGATATGTCCACTCTTTTCTTCCATAATCAACAAAGTTGTTCATCACTAAAAAATCCCAGCTAATGTAGGAAATGGAGAGAAGAGTGAGAGGAAAGACAAGGGCTGAGATTTTTGAAGCCTACTCAAAAGTTAATCTAACAATTAGATAAGAGGATACAATAAAAGAATTTCACATGAAATTCAGTGAAACTGTGTACCACTTACAGAAAGATATGTGGCTTTATCGAGAGGATGGATGAATGGAAGGAAGTCAGACAGACAACCACTGTAATCCTGAACGAGGAGGTGCACAGGCCACTGGGTAGCCCTCGAGGCTGGGAGTCAGATCTTGCTTCTGATCAAGGCCCCACTGGGCAGCCGCTTTACTTCTGAGTCTCAGTTTCCCCATCTATAAAATGCGGGGAATTATGTCTAGGCGTCTTGTCTAGTTGCCGTGGGGACTGGGATTGTGCAGGGAAAGCACCTAGCACCATGGGATACTTGGTGCCACGACCCCAAGTGCAAATCAATCCTGAACACAATTATCCCATTAAAAACTCTCCTTGGGGATCAGAAACAGGTTATCTTATTTGCTTAGGGTTTAAGGATTTGAATCTGCCATTTTAGATATCCTTAAGGCCTTCATTGTTCAATCTCGTATTCAGCTTGGAAAATACAGGGAACTAAAAGGCTCACACAATTGGGAACTCCGTATATACAGTGAGGGGCTGCACTGTTTGACTTTATGAGAAGAGCCCGGGGGACCTTCAAAGGGAAACGCTTAGCTCTGTGCTTGGGAAGGGAAGCTGAGCATCGGGAAGGCAAGCCCAGGGGCTCCCAGTGCTACACAGCATGGGTGAAGGAGAAGGAAGGAGCATGGGTGAGAGAGAAGGAAGGACCCGCCTAACCGAACCTCGCCAAGCCTTCCAAAACTACAAGCAGAATGCATTTCATGCTTGTCGACTCAGGTAAAGGCCCTGATTGAACGGTTACCCAAAGATAAAGACCAGGGATGGTCTTGAGCATGTGGCCTGAGGCTCGACGGATGTCTTGCAGGAACATGTGGAGTGGTCCTTTTCCTAACAGGATACTCGGCGTGATCCGCTCATTTGTCGTACCTGTCTGCATTTTGCTAACTGCTTCTCTCCTCCCTGGTGTGGACGCTCCTAACTATAGTTCAGCCACAGGTGCCGTGAGACTGGTCTCTTCCGACTGTCCCCATCCATCCTCACTTGAGAAGCCTCACACACCTCATTTCTGTTTTCAGTTCTGACATGATTTATTGACCATTTTAACGGATAATTTGGGGGGTAAATGCTCAGTCCACAGGCCTCTGCTTTGAGAACAGCCACATCTTTGTTGAAAGGCTGGGCTTCTGACGTTATTTATGGACTACATGACATGACCCCGCGCCCTGGTCCGTAGCTCATGAACTCGCACGAACCTCTGACTCGAGTTGGGCTGGTCAGGATCTCTCTCTAAGGAATCTGCAATGGGGGCCCTGGGATAGTCAGTTGCTGGGCCTTGATGGTGGGGGGTATGGATGCATGGAGAGTGGAGCCCACATGATCCTGCAGAGAATGGCCTCCAGGATTCTTGGTTCACGTCTTAGGAAACTCGTTAGCAGTGTCTGCTCTTGGGTCCCTAAGATGGCACTGTGTCTAGTTATTTTTTTTTTCCTTCAGGTTAATTAGCAGCATTCAAGATAAAATCATGATAGTAATAATTAACATTTATTGAACCTTGACCGTGTTCCAGACTCAGAGAGCCACATACTGTGTCTCATTTAGCCCTTCCAACAATGTAATATTCTTTTACACTTAAGAAAACCAACTGAATCTTATCAATACCATCAAGAGTGCACAGCTAGAAGTAAAGCTGGGATTTAAAACTGGGCCGATGGTCTACTTTTAAGGGCATACACAGCTAAGAGAACAGTTCTCTTGTGTAACTGCCCCCCCGCAAACCCTGCTGTGGGGCAAGCACTCTGCTAAAATGTCTAGCTGTTAACCCCATCACCTCCACTGCAGCAATGGGCTTCGATGTTTCTGCTGGCAGAAGCATTCTGAGAACTTTGAAGGGAATCCCTTTCAAGATGGCAGATGGTGTCCCCCCTGAAGACCTCCTCCTCCTGTATCAAAGCCTTACACATAGGGGTGCCTGGGGGGCCCAGGCTGTCAAGCGACTGCCTTTGGCTCAGGTCATGATCTCAGGGGTCCTGGGACTGAGCCCCAAAAGGCAGCACCAGGAAAAGAAAACAGCAAACTGGTACTGGAAAAACTCAAACCCAAGGAAGGCATTAAAAGAGGAATCAGGAAATTGAGTGAGAAGCAGAATTCTTTGGAATATCGTTTTTCTATTTTATGTATATACAATCAATCAAGAAAGTGAATTATGGACAAAAAAGCAATCAGAAGGGGACTGCGAATATTTCATAATCTCAAAAAAGTAAGGTGCTTCATCCACAAAATGAGAATAGCATGTTTCAAGGAGATTTTCACAATGATAAGAAGATACACCAGAACGGTGGGTCAGCCATGAGCTCTGCAGCCAGATCCACGATGGTGCTGGAAAGAAAGTTCGTTTGGCAGATACACATGGGTCCTTGAGGAGGGAGTATCATACAGAGCAAGCAGCTGGACACAAACTGGGTGACTGGCCTCATGAAAGGGGTAGGCAACCCGCACTGAAATGAACTCAAATTTCCTAGATGACATTTTGACTGCCCTGCTGGTGTCCGTTCTTAACATTCTGTCCTACCACTCACCCCTCACGAATGGCAGGACTCTGAGCTTATGCCCCAGGTGGCAGCATCAGAAAGACATAAATTAATGCGTCCATTCTTTCAAGCCACACCTGGGATATTCCTTCCCATTTCTCGCGGTGCCCCCTGAAGGCTACCTCCCAGACTCTCAAGGTTTGCAGGAACACCCAGGTGCTGCAGGGTCTTTTTCTGGGAGTTCCCCAGCCTGACTTGGAGGAGAGCCACCTTTCAATCAGAACAATGTGCTATTAGCATAAGAATATACCAGTTTAACCATAACATATATTTGTAAAGTAATTTACAGCTTGCAAAACAATTTCCTATGCATTATCTCATCAGCAACTAGGCATTAATTATCTTAAGTAGGGAGAGTTCATTATCCCAGTTTACAAAAGAGGAAATTAAGGCTCCAAGAGGTTGTGACCATTAGTGATTGACAGAAGTGGAAACAGAACTGGGTCCTCTTGCTTAAATGTTAGTTCTCAATATAATTCACCGTAATGAGGCTTACATCCCTTCACCAGAAATAGCCCGAGAAGCATTTTCTCCTGAAGCTCCCCTGCATAATCCTAAGGGAGGAGGTTGGGGGGGGATGACTTCACTACTCTTATCTCTTCTTCCTGCCAAATGTACTTCATATGCCTCAGCACTAGTGTCAACTTTCTACTCAGTTCATGATCCCTTATTTACACAGTCTAGACTGGATATCAGAAAACAAAATAAATCGCCTCGTGTCCAGAAATAAATGCTTCAGCTAATCTCTCGTCTTTGAAACATTCCTGTCCTTTGACTTAAAAAAAAAAAAAGGCCACTGTTGAAGGTGATTGCTAGGTTGGGGGTGGGGGGAATGGTGACAACTACACACTGCCAAGAATGACTTCCGTTCCATCCACTTGATACACACAGAGAGAGACAGCCCTGGGCTTCCTGCCTCCACTGCTCTTTTTGGGGCTTGTCTCTGGCTGTGGCAGTGCAATCCTTTGGCAGTCCCTTGTGCAGGATGAGGCCTGTCCCCATCTCACCGCCCAGTGCTGCAGATTGCGGTCACGCCAATGTCTGCCTTCTTCCTCTGAACCACCTTGCCAGTCTTCACATCTGGTTGGCATGGCTCACTCCACCGCATCATGGCTCCTAAACCACCCTTAGGCCACTCTCCGCCATCCGGAGAACCCCAGGTCCAAAACGCTTACAGAAGCACGCACTTAACCATGGGTGTTAAACGCCCAGCCCCAGCCTGCCTGACCGCCTAGCCCGTAATATCTTTTTGTAAACGAGAAACCCAGAGACTGCGATGATTCCAGGTGGTCCACTTTATAATTCAGGACTATGTGGTTGGAAGCATAACTTTTGCAAGCCTTATTCATGTTTTCAAACCTTGGTTTTTAGCTTCCTTCTCTGACCCTCTGCTCCCTGGCTCTCCTGTGAGCCCTGGCTTCCCAACAAGAAAATGTCAAGGGAGAGAACAACTACTTTCTTGGATGTAGAGAGCCGCTGGTGAGGGCATGGCCTCAGGCTGCGCCTCCTGGAAGCCCCATCCCAAAAGGGGCACTAGGGCTGGGTGGCACAAAGTGAGAGGGGAGCAAGGGGCTTCCTTCCCTCTAAGCCATCAGTGCAGAAATCAGCAGCCCTGATCCCCAGCTGAGCCTGAAGAAAGGTCTCTGACTGGTATGCACATTCCCAGGAAGCACCAGTGCAAGAAATCTGATCATTCAGAGACCACAAACCATTTTGCATCTTAAATGCACTATGGAAACCTGGTATAATATCTGCCTCTGAGGGCTTTTGGGGAAACTAATGAGATGACATTTACAAAAGTGCCTGTACAGCATTCATGTCCTGGGAATGCTGGTCTGGTCTCTGCTTCTTTCTCCTGCTCTGTGCCATTCATCCTCAAAATCCCCTCCAGTAGATGGGAGTAGCGGGGGCTTCTGCCCTCCTGGTACTCCGTTTCTAAGGCAAATGCAAGATAATTAGGGTGTAGGAGAGCTCAGCCCAAACTCGCTAACCATCCTTAACTAGGTGAGGACATCTTGGAAGGACACCAAGTGTGAGGATGGGCACAGACAGAGCAGCGTGGGCCGATACTGTCAGCCAGTGGTTCTCAAACTTGGCCATCTGTTGGAATCTCCTGCTGAGCATTCAAAAGTGCAGATGCCTCTGTCCCAACCCAAGATCTTCAACTTCAGTTGGCCCAAGTATCATCCAGAGCAACAACTGAGCCAAAGCTGAAAGATCAAGTGCAAAATGAGATCAGAACCGCAAGAGCACGGGATGGGCTTTCTCAAAGCCCTTTGAGATGATACCTGAGGTTCCCTTTGGCTTCACCAAGTGGAGTTCTGGCATTTACACATCCCAAGTCACTGGGTGGCGTGCCAAGTGTCCATCTGGGTCACTGTCACACAGAATCTCCTTCTAATATCCTAAAAACAGTGTGACCTTGCAAGGAACTCTGTACAGATTCAATACTGGCAAAGAGGTTCTGTGGATTTGGATATTTTCAGGAGACTCTGAAACACACATGCACACACATACCCATAAGAATCATCTATAGGTGGATCTGATGTTCAGGAATCCAGGACCCAGAAACCCTACTTTGCGCCTGGGTAAAAGTCTGTGCAAGTGGCCCCCTCTGGGATCACAGTTTCATATTTTCAGGGGTGCCACTTCAAAGGCCACTTTCTTTCTTGTCAATGAAATAAAAATCAGATGGAAATGGATAGAGAAAGAAAACCTGCCAACCATCCTAAATTCTAAGCATCACAGATTCCTAGTCTAGTTTTTGTTCCCCTGCAGTCAAAGCCACTCTGATCTGTGTATGCTCCTCCCCACCCTTTCCAGGGCTGGCATTATCTCCCCCAGCCAGCATGAGTCAGAGAAGTCAGAGCCCACATCAGGTCTGGTGCTCTCGCTCTGCCTTTCATTCATGTGTTCCCTCACTCATTCATTCGTCCATCAATCCAACCAACAGTTGTTCTTTCACTGTAGCTATAAATTAAGAGCCAGAGTGATCCTCCTCTTTGGAGCCAAAGACTAACTGTGGCCTCTCTGGGGCTGAACCTAAGTCTTCAGTAGTGCCCCATCACCCTTGGGGGAAAAGGGAGCCCCCTGTCGGCTCCTGCCTCCTCCACACCTCTCTGTACCCATCATCCCGGGCTGCCCTGTGCACCACCTACGTGGGCTTCTTTCAGTTCTAACTGCTGTTCTCACCTTGTGGCCTCTTCCCACCTGCTTCCTCACCTGGAACTCTCTTCCCCCTCATCCCCTCCTGCTTTCACCGATGCTTACAAATCACATCATACGCCGTCAGAAAGCCTCCCTGCTACTTCCTGGAGTTGTCTGGCTTGGAACCGCTCTGGGAGGAAATTTCTTTTCTATCTCTACTGTAGCCCCTGCTCACTGTTTCTCTTTGGACAAGAGTCTCAGACATCACCGTGCCCCAGGAAAACACATGAAAAACAACCGGAATCCTTTCCCAACCCCCTCATATTTTTTCCCATTTTAGTAAAAAATCGGACCTTCTCGAATGGCTCTAACCCGGACGGTGCCTCTGTTGAGTGGTCCCCCAAATGACTCAGGAGACTTGCAGCAGACAGACGGTAACTTTATACAGCAGCCCCCAAAAGGAGATGTAAACACCGAAGGGGGCGATGGGAAGACACATTCCCGATTCATACAAGAGCCAAAAAGTAAAAAGGGAACGTCAGAGGATTAGAGTGACAAGCTGAGGTCTCTCTGCCAGTAACCCAACCACATTCAACTTGATTTCCTAGACTTGCTAATAGACCACAATCCAAAATATCTTTCTCTCTTATTACACACACACACACACACACACACACACACACACTCCAAGACACAAGAACATGAAACGAACTGAACGTTTCCTTGGTGACCATTTAAATGCTAAGAGAGAGAAGAGTATGAGGGTGAAGTGATGAAAACAACTTCTTCCCATTTTAATCCACAGCCATGGAAAATGCGCGCAGAGTTAGAAACAACAAGGACAACTTCATTAAAGCGAAGTCTGGATTCTAGCGCGATGGACCTGTGACCAAAGCTAGGGGACCGATGTGGGTTTTCGGGTGGAGGGCGCGCTATCTTTGACTCAAGCACTGGGAGAGGATGGATCTTCAGAAGGAAGGTCCAGGAGAGGGAGGGAGGGGAGGAACAGGGCAGACGACTCAAGAAGCCATTCACCCCCTGGCCTTTGTGTTCATGCTGCCCCCATGACTCCTCTGGGAAGTTCGGTCTCTCGCGCTATATGTGGGCCCACCAGGACAGGCAGGGCCACATCTCAAGATGCCCCTCCTTGCACAGGATCCAAGTGGGACTCTGGCACTGCTGCTTCCCGACAGGCTGGACCCAGGAAGCACCTCCCGCTGCATGCAAGAGTGGCATGGAGGGCAGGATCAGGGACGGGATGGCCCTCAGATAGCAAGCCCAACAGCCCCAGGGCACATGGTGGCCCTGTAGGTCCCAGAACTTTCAGTCCTGTGCCATGACACCAGAGGCCTCCCTCAGGATGCTCCCGCTGACCCCTGGAGTGGTTAAAGCAGACCCGGTGGGTCGTGCTGCTGCACGTCTTTCTGATCAGCCCAGCCTACAAGGACTCCTCCTTCCTCCAGACTCTCAAAGCCCCTGAGGTCCCTGCCACTTATGTGCCACCTGCCAAACATATCCTGCCCCCCAACCCCCACCGGTCTATTTGTCTGCAATCTGTCCCAGACTCCCAAACAGACTGCAAGGTTCTTGAAAGCAGGGTCCCTGCCTTTCAGCCCTTGGCGGTCCCCAGGGTGCCCAGCATGGTGGCTGAGAAGTGTCAGGTGAGACAGAAGACCCTCTTAAAGTAACACGTTTGTTTAGTGGTTAAGAGAAGCATCCAACAGATGTGTTAGGTTTTTTTTTTTTAAAGGACCCTTATAAAATCCCAAGAAGGCATTAATAAGGATCTGCTGTCTAGTGGTATCTGAACCAGTTGAAAACAGGATATGAAAAAAAAAATGCTGAGGTTCTCACTGAGGAGGAGGGACTCGGCGGACAGAAGTGGACAGTAGATGGCAGTCTGCCCCTGTGTCAGAAGTGGTCACAGAGCCAGGAGCTATGCATGGAGGCTGCCAGGAGAAGCGGTGAGCTTCTCCAAAAGATGCACCAGCCGTGTCTGTGCGACCGAAGCCAGGAGCCAGGACACTTCTGAAAAGCACACCTGTGAGCACACGCACTTACACACCTACCAAGCCCCAGCACCTGGACCACACATGCCTGCCACAAACTCTCCCCATGAAGAATCACGGGCACGTGCATCCCAACGGGCTCTGAGCATCCACGACCTGAGCTCTGCGAAGCATCGGGAACTTGGGGACCAGAGAGCCACTGCTCAGCAGAAGGGACCACTGCTCCTGACCAAGAGGATTCCCAATCATCATTCACACTAAAAAACAACACTCTGGGCAGGAGCCCTGCATGTGCTCTTCCGTGCTCACACTGCTCCTCCCTGGAGGGCAATGATAGGGCACCTGTCTCCCTCACCAGCTCCTGTATCCTCAAGGTCAGGGGCAAGGCATTCACCTGCATCTTCTCCAACAGCTAGCCCAGGGCCTAATACTAAGCAGCAACCAACATGATGTTTCTCAAATAACCTTTACACATATATTTTCCAAGTGTCCAGAGAAGGATTGCCTTCATTTATACGCAGTGACACTCAACTCACCTGTGACCAAGAGCCCAAATTTGCAGATGAACTTGGCAGAGTAAGACATGGGGTGGGGAGTCTAGGAGGGGAACAGGAAAAACTTCCGAGTGAAGAAGCAGTGAGTGCCATGACCTCAGCCTTGGGACAGGCCCACAGGAGACATAGAAAACACAGCTCTGGACCCTTGGCCAGGCGCGTCACTTCTCTGAGCCCGGCTCTTAGCGTTGCGCAGTCTGGCCTCCCAGATGACCTGTCATGCACTCATTCACCGACACATTTCTGTAGCAGACACTGCTCAAGGTGTTGGGGGACACGAAGATGAAAAGTCCAGACCCTTTCTTTGCAGAGCTCACATTCTAGTGAAAGGTAGGAATGCAAATAAAACTTGGGCTGTTAAGTGCTATAACACAGGGAGGCTGGGGAGGGAGAAGCGGGCTCTTTGGGGAATGCAGGGAGGCTTTCCAGAGAAGGTAAAGCAAAGATGTGAAGGATGATTTTCATATCCTTGGTGAAGAAGGAGGGGAGGGCATTCTAAAGACAGAACATATCCTCCAGGGCCATCTCAAATTCAAGAACAGATTTATATTTCTGTCACTCATGACATCTTGTGATCAGGGGACATTTCCCTTTACATTTAAGGCATATCCCCTTATGGATCCAGCTATCCAGGTTCTTCTGCTAACCCCGGATTCCCACAATAAAGGGTGAGGAAGGAAAGACTTTAGGGATCACCAAAGCTAGTAGTCCTCAGTGATCTCACTTAAAACCTGAGCAAAGTGAAACCTGGTGTGGGGTCCAGGGACACCCAAAATTGCACAGTTCATCTCTGCTGGAGTTTAGGGTGGAGTCTGGTCTTCTTCCTCAGAGCTTAGGATCCTTCAGATTTAGCTTCCTGAATTCTGCTACCCACAGACAGTTTCATTCCATATAAACCTCTCCCTACGCTCCCAACTTCCAATCCAAGATCTGCCACAAATCTGGCAAGCTTGCTTCTTCAACACTACAAACATACACTCATCCGTATGTTCAATAACTTATCTGGCATCACATAACTTAATTTCCTCCTCCACCCCCTCCGCGTCTCTGCACATAAGTCCTGCAGGCCAGTAGGAATACCTGGAAATCCCAGGAACGGGCCGCAGTGAGGCTTAGGGAAGGGCAGAATCACAGAAGATGTGAACTGTCACAACTGTCAGGGGCCCTTGACCTTCAAGTGAGTCCAGCTCACTCCTTTTCCACAAGGGGAAACAGAGGCCCAAGGAAGGAGAGTGATTTGCTCAAGGTCACGCAGCTAGTTTGAGTTCTTTGCCAGGAGAGATGGGGTAAGCTGTTCCAGGTAGAAGTTAGGTGTCAGGAGAGCTGGGCTTCTTCCTAACTGTGGGACATGTTTGTTGGCATCCAGGTGATTCCCAGAGCTGCACTTTTCCTCCAGAACCCAGTGGAAGCAAGGGACAGGCCCTATGAACCACCAGGAGCAGCAGGCCTGCTAGACATGGTATGGAAAGAATTGCAGACTACGAACACGATACATATTCCCTAAGGGATAATTTAGAACCCGGGGTGGGAGGTAGAATATATTTTAATTCTAGGGTCTGAGACCTAGAAAGAGAAGGAGGGGGGCAGTACATTGCCAGGGCCCGGCTATCATAAATAAATAAATAAATAATGAAAGGGCTACGTCCTCTGTTACAGAGAAAAAAGCACCACCCTACGTGAAAAAGTATTCTGAATAAAATGAGCACATATTTTTGAGCACCTACACTCTCACAGGCCCTTAGGTTAGTGTCCTACAGTTATGTGCACATTGCAAATACCTTCCAGCAAACAAACAAAGTCATGCTCATTAATTGCCTCGAAGAGGTAGTTGAGAGTGGTGATAGGGAAATCAGTGGAGGGGGAAGGAAGAAAAAGAGCCTCCAGTTATGGCTTCAGAGATGGCAACATGCACCCCCAAGCACCCCTGTGTTTTCCTTACTTCTGGTACTGCTCAGAGATCGGCATGAGGCAGGCAAGAGCCAGGGCTAGGGGTCTCCAAATGCTGTGCATCAAACAGAGCCTGGGGATCCCAGACCTTAGCAGCAACCCTTACCCCAAACTTTCAGCAAGAAATCTACATCCACTTTGACCCCGGTATAAGTGGAAGGAGTTCCCAAACCTATTAGGGAAGGCCATTTTCCAAATTCTGAAGGACCCACGTGTTCTCCATGCAGATTCTCTTTTACTTCAATTCCGTGCAACCCTCATCGCAAGACTCGAGAATGCTGGGACCTACCACCTCTTGTGGGCGTGTAGATCAAAACCAGATGTCCAGCTCCAATCTTATAGAGTTTACAAGGAGGCAATTGTGGCTTAAATCAATACCCCTATTCTGGAAGGGCAGATTCCCTTGTCAACAGAACAGGAAGTGAAGGGGGAGGGCTGATGGGAGCTAAGACAGATCGGACACATGCTTGCCAGCAGGTGGCTAGAAAGCCTCAACATTTGTCTTGCACGTGGAGAAAACACAATCTGACTGACGGGTGATGGACTTGGGATGGCCACAGGCTTTAGGATAGAAGGCCTCAATAGCTGGTTGTGATCATATCTCTCAATGTCAGGTAACCTCCGTCTTCCCATCTGGAAATGAGATTATCCTGGCCATTGAGATAATGCCATGCGATATTTGTAATAATGCCTGGTACCCAGTAAGTATTCAGATATTAACTACCATCATCATCATCATTATCACCATCATCATCATCATCAATCATCTTAAGGGTGGGTACTTGTCTTAGTCAGAAACACTGACACTAAAAGTCACTCCATGTAGAAGCCGGTTGATTAGCATCAGGTTTACCCGCAAGCCAAACCCAACCCCTCTCAACTCTGTGTGCACTGTGAAGGGTAAGCCAACTTCACGAACATTCTTGGCCAAAACAAAACACTATGGCAAATTCTTTGCATGCCTTTCTGCCTTTGACTAAGCCATTCCCCAAAGATAAGAAGCCGGAGTTCATTAAGGGTGTGCCAAGATGCAGTCTAAGCAAGGCACAGACTATAGGAGGATGGGGCCACGGTAGAATCCCAGGATGGTGGAATTGCAATGGGACTTTGAGGTTTTCTAAATCAAGCTCCTCATTTACAGATGGGTAAATCAAGGCCCAGAGAGGATGCCAAGGGGCACATAAGAACAGCTGGTTAATGACAGAGATCAATCTCAAGAGTGATCCCCTACCTCCAAGTCAGCAGGCTTTCTGCCCGGTGTTGCCTGATATCACCTCATTGGCCTGAGATCTTTTGAGATTAGTTTACTCCTACAGCTCTGGCCTTAAATGAACAGGATCCTTAAGATTTTCAAAAATTCCTGACTAAACAAATCCATAAAAGATCTGGGTCTTTTCTACAAATGCTATTAAAAAGTGAGCAATCACAACAGACCACACCAAAGTTCACTTCAAGATCTGTTCTTTCTCCAGCTAAATCAAACTTATACTCAGAGGTATAGAATTAGGCTGAGAGCCACAGACAGCCTCTGGCAGTTACCAATTAAGACTGCTTGAGAAGGACCAAGGCATAGATGGGGACGTGAAACAGCCAATGCATTTTCATTATCCAGAGGTGCATGCCTTCGCTAGCCCCTTGGCATTTTTAGGTAGAATGAAAGGCCGAGTTACAGAAAACGATGAACAACAAAAAATGTTTTAATGACCTTGGACTCTCTATATGGGCTTTCATAGGTTCTGAAGTTGAGTTCTCTGTAGGGTTTATCTTTGCCCAGCCTTGATCTTAATAGCAATCTGTCAAGGGTAGAGCAAAATTCCATCTCTACTGGCCTCATACTTCTTAAAAGTTCCCACATCTCCATCCTTATATACAAATGATCTGAAAGAAGCTTCTACCAACTTTTCCCACAAGCTGGCCCTTCAGCAAGAAGCAAGAGTCACCAGCTCCACATATCATCTAATCTGAGCCAGGCAGCCATGTACCTTCCACCCGTGACAGAGCTCTGCAAACGGCACCTGCCCACAGGGCCACTCTAGAGCTCACGTGTCCCCCAGTACATACACGTGTATCCCGTTCTCTAATCTCCCTCTGCACACGTCTGTCCATGCACAAAGTACATCCACAGACCTTATCAGCAGCACTATACGGGGCTTACGCTTGTCTCCAGTAGAAGATTTGGTCCCTCTCCAACGGACTCGATTTTAAATAAAACTAAACCTAAAACCCTAGCAACGGTCATTAGTTCACCATCTCCACCGCCAGAAACTGCCTGCCTCATTAAAGAGTAAAACAGCAGCTGGTGAGGTCTCCAGGCAGGGTGGTGGGTTTTAAAGATCTTCTGTGTCGGCCCGACTCCCCTCTCTCACTTCAGCCAACTCACAGATTTACATTCCCTCCAGTTGGGGCCAGAGCCCTGTAACTGCTCAGGAAAAGGTCTGGAGGAGCCTGGAGCAGAAGCCGCTACTCTTGAATAGAGGGGAAGTGGAGAGGCCTGAACATCTGATCCATGTGGGAGTGGAATTGCAGGGATGGGAAATGTTATGTAATTAAACTCTGCTGGCCTGTCCCGCCTGGGGAATGTGAGACCCATCAGCAGTGACCTCTTCCAATCAACTTAATTGGCCCAATCTCGCCAAGAAAAGCAACAGAATTGGTTTAGTGCCTCATGGAAATAGCTTAGCTCCTGACTATTTATGGCCACTGAACCCAAGGATGGGAGCCTGACTCTGAGCCAGGAGTTGACAGTGCGTGCTGACTGCTGGGAGGACTTGGAGGCTTCAGTGGATTCCCTTGCCTCTCTGGGCCTCCGTTTCTGTCTCTGGGGGAAGGCGCTGTAACCGCGTGCTTCGTCCCGTGCACGGCACTCCGAAGACCCAAAGCCTCTTACCAGGAAGGCTCTTGCCTCCAGTGACCCACGGTCTAGAGAAAAACAGACCTTCACAGCAACCCGGGATGGCTGGACTTTGCTCCTCTTTCATTCAAATATGCCAAGGACCACGGCCATTTCCTCTGTTTCCAAAGTCACATTTGTTTTAGTGTCGTGGTCTACGTAGCTCACGTTAAGGAACAGGCAAATATCTCTGATCATCAAGAACATTGATTTGGGGGCCACCTTTCTTTGGAAGCATTCAAGGGCCTTTTATGAATACAGATTCCCATCAGCTGCAATCTAGCCTAGGCTGCCTTGGTTTATCGGGTGAGTAAACTGAGGCAGTCATAGAAAGTTCTCTTTGCACAGTGCGGGAGCAGTAAACATGCAGTGGGTGTTAAGACTATTCTGCCAACTTGGGAAGGGTGCAGATCCCATTTTTATTATGGTTCACAGGCATGCTAACACCTATATTCAACGAGACTTCATCTCTGAGTAAAGCTTTGTATTCCTAAGCACTCAAAATTTAAGGGGAAAAAAGAGGGAACTTTTCTCCTTATTGAGTCGTTACTGAGATTCGGACATTGTCCCAAAGTCACCCTGCCCCCAAAGAGGCACAGCTGAACTAGAATCAAGGCATTCCCAGCATCTTTGGAAATATGTGCCACCGGATCTTCAGACCGATGGTCCAAGCCTTTTTCAATTCTCTCTTACGCGATTGAGTTTTACCTGAAAATAAGCTGGGACCTCAAAGTGACACAACTCTGGCGTCACAAACTTAAAATTGTCAGGAGTCAATTAAAGTCTCCCCCGTTATAGGCCCTCGTGTGATTAGAACCTAATAAATGAGGTTCCCTCTCACCTGGTCCAGGTAAGCCAGTATGTATAGCCAGAAGCCCACCCTCCTCGTGGCTACCTCACTAGCTCTCTTAAGGTACAACCACATCAGACTTTACCTTTCCTTCACTTCCCAAATGCTCCCGGAAGCCTACAGCTCTTGTTCTACGTATGCCTTTTACACTTAAAATACGCATCTGAGCATCCAAGACAATTCTCATCTTTCCTCAGGCACAAAGAATTCCTGCAAAAACGTATGCCCTACCCCCTTGCGAGGGCCGGGATGTATATGCTGGCTAACCTCAGGCTCTAGCTTTCTCTCAGTCACTTAACCTCAGCCTCACACTGTGCGCAGGCGTGTGCCCAAGCCCACGCACAAACACGCACACTGGGTTAGCTGTGTGCTCACAGCCCAGAAAACGTCAAAGTGAACAAACACTCCCAACCCGCATCCTCCCTGATCCCATCTTCTCCATCACCAGCTCCACGTATCAAGTCTCATTCTTGCTAGTGAGTCCTGCACATTCCCAGAAACTCAATCCTCGGCTGTATCAGGACCTGCCTTCTGACCTGAATTGTGGCACCCGCCGCGAATCATGAGCCCACACCCCCTACAAGAAATAGTCACGCCCCTCAGTCGCCTCCCCAACTCACAAAACCATACATCATCCCTATCTTTATGCCCTGTTTTTACATAACTACAGATACATTTCAAGTCAGCTTCCCTTTGGCCCCCAAGATCCATAAACATCTCTAAAAACTGAATTACAGTTCTTGAAGAAACCTCAACTAGCATCCAGCTCTCTTCGTTCCTCTTGGCAAAACTGCAGCAGTCAGCTGAGTCCAAGAAGGAATTTTTCCAGGGCACTGTGCCATGCCCCAGTACCCAGCAATGGACTCAGCATCCTGTAGGCATTCCATAAATTTTAATTGAAAATCAATATTAACTGGTGACAATGAATTCCTTTATTAAATAAGCAACCCATCACCCAGCATAGTATAACACGTGTCTCTGTCCCCAGGCATGCCACATGCATTCCTCCCCTCACTACAGTCTTAAGTAGACATTCTCCCTGATCCTCACCTAGTGCCAACACACAGGACTTTTCCCCTTAAAAGTACACCCCTTATTCTAAGCCTTCTCCAATTCCTTCATCTCTGAGGAGGTACAGAGGGGGAGAAGGCAAAAACCAACCCAGCCCCCTTCTCTGCAAATGCCTTGTTTCTCCACAATGAGTGCCTGAGCCCACTTTCCTATCCCCTGGCTGCACCAGTGCTATCCTAGCCAAATTTCCCCATGCACACTCTAAAGTGCACACTCTCCCCCCACAGATAGTCTTCCCCCACCCCACCCCCACACACATCCCTTTGGTAATCTTTAGGAGGCCAACTTTCCAGACACGTCCACCTTTTGCTCTTCCACACAGCAACCTTCCCATGCCACACCCACTCCATGTGTCGGTGCCGACATGCACAAGCCATCTGTCTTCGACACACTGTACCTCTCCTCCTGCTCTGACACCCTTCACAGGCACAGATTTCTCATTAGCTACACCTATGTTCCCACATGCTCTCATCCCTTGCCAGTCACACACATGCCCATTCAACAGACTCCCCAGAAACATACACCTCCAAGGCACACGGAACAGGGTAGAGCTGCGGCTCTCTGACCACCCACAGTCCACACCCTGCTGCGGAGACTTTCCAAAAACCTCCTTCCCTGACCACACGGAGCACCCAAGGGGCCTGGATCTCCCTCCACAGGAAAGCAGACCCCATTTGCACAGAACCCGGTCCTCCACCTCAAAGCCAGTCCTTACCAAGGCAAAATCTCATAGGCTCCTTGCTGCAGGCCCGCAGACTCAGTATTTTCCTTCCACACTGTTCACAGAGCCTGCTTTCTTTTCGTCTCCCCCCAACTCCCAACACCATACCCAGGGCTAAGTGTCTGAGCCCAATGCAGAGGTGGTTGGATTTTGTCCCCTGAATTCTACCTCTCAACTTTCTTTGTGCAACATGTCAGGAAGGAATTGGGGGCTGGAGGAGGTAAGCTGGATATGCTGGAGAATTTCTGAGTGTGGGGAAAACAGGAGGGATTGCAAAGTTCCCTCTCTGTTACAACTTTCTCCCCTTCTGATGTTTAAGGCAGAGGGCTCACATATTTCTCTTGCTCTCTGTTCTGGAGGATGGGAGAGGGCATCTCTTTAGGAAAAAGCAGGTCGTCCAGCATATTCTCTAATCGGTGAGTTACAAACAAGAGGCTCCAGGAGAGACACCCACCTCCGTTTAGGCCACCCCTCCCAGCTCCCACCCTCAGCTCTTCTCACACATAAACAAGTCCCCCCAGCGCGGTGTCCCAGCTCTCCAGCTCTGAGCTCAGCGCTCAGGCTGCCTGTGCCCAGGCTGCGCCTGCCTCCACTCTGACTCTGAACCTGCCACCCGCCGCCAGAGGTCGAAAGGAGGCGGTGTAGTTCGATGTTTTCCCCCACCTGGAGAACCCCCAGACACGCGGGGTGGGGGAGAGCTTCTTACCGGTTGGCAGCCCTCACCCGGTTCAGCGCGAGGTTCTCAGCTCCATGTATTTGAAGCGCAGCTGAGGAACGCAGCAGCCAACCCCACCCCCCTCAAAAGAGCAACGCCTCCTCGCCGGGCACCCACTTATGCCCGAAAGCAACAAGCAGAGTCCCCTCCCCCACCCTAACCCCTCCTTTCCCTAACCTTCAACTCCCAAGAGTCCCAGATTTCATTTAGAGTGTGAGCAGAGCTTTGGGGCAGTGGGGTAATTTGGTCCACCCGGGGTCCTTCTGATTCCAACCTAGCTCTGCCAGTCCCTGGTCTCCCAGCCTTCCCACACCTCCGCCTCAAATTCCTAGAGCTGGCCTGGAGAAATCGCGAGGAATTCCCCAGGGACGTCCTGGCCAGCGTGCCTGCGGCTCCACCGCGGGGTCCCAGATGCGCGGGCTGCGCGCGGAGCTCCAACATCTACGCAGAGACCCAGGGTGGGGTAGCCACAAGGTGGGCGCTGGCCCACCGGGGTGCGTGGCCTCTGCCAAGAAAAGCTTTCGGAAGAGGTAGGGTACTCCAGGACAGGTACGCGGCGCAAGGCGAGGAGTTGCAACTCCCCAAACTGGGAAGCCTGCGTCCCAGTCGTGAGCTCCGAGTCCCCTCCCCCAGCCCACACCCCGGCCCGGGGAGGGGGAGGCGTGCGGGGAACCCCAGCTCTGGGGAGCCGGGCACCGAGCGCGTGCCGGGGAACAGCCAGCCGCGGCACACTCGCGTCTTCCCTGCGCGGGACCCGTCTGCCACCCCCTTTTGTTACAGGATGCGCGGGGAGCCCTCTCTTGCAGGAGCAGACGGGTGTGTTGGTTGGGGGTTGGGGGG